>OX418216.1:49894660-49949628 GCA_948455865.1 Conomelus anceps
GGAGGAAGAGATAGAGGTGGCGAAGGAGGAGGAGGAGGAGGAGGAGGAGAAGAAGAGACGATGAAGGAAGAGGAGAAAATGGAGGATGAAGAGAAGAGGGTTGAGCGGAAGGAGGAGAAGGAGATTAAGCAGGGGAAGGAGGAAGAGAAGATGGAGGAGGAGGAGAAGATGGAGGACAAGGAGAAGAAGATGGAGGAGGAGGAGGAGATGGTGGAGGGGAAAATGGAGGAGGAAGAGAAAAGGGTGAAGCGGAAGTAGGAGGAGGAGAAAATGATGGTGGAGTAGGAGATCAAGCAGGGGAAGGTGGAAGAGAAGATGGAGGAGAAGGAGAAGAAGATGGAGGAGGAGGAGATGGTGGAGGAGGAGAAGATGGAGGAGGAGAAGATGGAGGAGGAGGAGGAGATAGATGGGGAGGAGAAGATGGTGGAGGAGGAGGAGATAGATGAGGGGGAGGAAGAGGAGAAGGTAAAGGTTGATGAGAAGAAGGTGAAGGAGTCAAATAGGTGGATAAGGTTAAGAAGTGATCTGAGACACGATGATAAAAAGTAGAAAATGAATATGAAGAAGAAGACGTAGAGAAGATTGAATGATGTACGACTCGTTTTATTTGACTTGTCCTAAGTGGTTTGAGAAAATGATAGCCAGACAAATAATACTTTGCTCTATGATCTTGTGACTGACAATTGGGCTGACTGGCTCTCTCTTCCACCCTCTCTCTTCCACCCTCTCTCACTCACAGTCTCTCAGTGAGTAAATCAATGACTGGCAGAAAAAAATGTAGTGACGATCTTTTTTATCCATGGCTATTTGGTCCTGATGGGCTTGAATTGTATTATTGAAGGTAGACTATCGCTTAAAGATTATGGATTCTCTGGCTGCCACACCTTTATTACAGTATTATACTACCTATATTGCAGAGGTTCCCAACATTCTACTCCCTTACCTGTTGACAAGACAAAAATAGCTATTTGTGTAACTAGAGTGCAAAGCACCGTTTTTCTGCATCGAGAGAAACAGTTTCTTTCACGAGCCAAAAGCGAGTGAAAAAAGTTTCTCGAGTGCAGAAACAGTACTTTGCACTCGTATTACACATTAAATTTTTCCTACAGTAATGTATAAAGTAATTTAAACAGAACAAAAAGGACATACATAACCTGACAATCCCTCACATAACCTATCTTCGAGTCAAATCGATTTCAACAACTACAACAACTATTTCACAGCTGAAGCAGAGTAGTCAACCTATTTTTGAATGCAGAATAGGGAACCTGCGTATTACATGCTCACTATTTTGTGTTGTTAGGTTGCAAATTTGGAGTGCGGAAAAGTACTTTTCCTACAACTGCTCGTAAAGTAGTTCTTTACGTACTGAAAACTAATTGTAAAATACCTCTTTACTGCTCCGCAAGCGGTAAAGTACTTTACGCTCGCCAGCTGTTTTCTTTACGCTTCTGTTTTGATTTTGATGTCTTCTCATTGGTGGATCACAGAATCCGTGAAATTCACATAACCTCAAAAAAGGCGAACGCTAACCAAATCCGCGCATGGTCTGTGATGTTACAAACTACAAGCTTTTATTATGTTGGAATCCAGAACTGCATTTTTAGGAAAAATATTGTATGCAATTCGCGCGTGAAGCTTCTTTATCGCTCTCGCAAAATTACTGCGCTCCGCTACGCGTCGCGCAGTAAATGTTTTGGCTCGAGCGATAAAGTCGCGCTTCACGCTCTTAATGCATAAATAACTATTCCCGCACTGGAATTTACTTTGCCGCACTGGTGCAGGAATAGACTATTTTGCATGCTACAGTTAGTGCAAAAATAGGCACTTTTTTGGGTCACTGTAGGAAAAAAACTTTGCGTACCACTTGTATGGTGAAACTGATGAATTATCGTGAAGGATTGTCACCATCTTACTCACCACAGTAATGGGTGAGTACGTATGCAATACGAAAGTAACCATTACTCTGGTATACATTATTTTTAATGTAATTTAGAGAATTGCCGTTTTAATATTTATTTTTATAGCAGATGCAACTCTTATTCAGTTGTCATCTAAACTTCATGAATTTTTTCTCAATATCAGACCAAAAAAAAAAGGTTCAGCTTCAGATGCCTTTATTTGCGCAAATTTAAATGTATATGAATGATTCAATGATTACAATGTAATAAACATAAGAAGCCTCACATCCAATGGTGTCGTACAATGATTTTGGGAAAGTTAATTTCATATTAGTTCTCACCAAAGATGAACCACTTTAAAAATGGCAAATAAACTTAAAACTTTCGATTTTTTGACAGTCTTTCATATGCTTTGTCAAACTGCATAGGTCAACACCTCAAGTTTCATTGGACATAATTATTTAAAGTGAAAATAATTGCCTGATGAAGACCACAAAAACATGCCATGACATTCCCTTAACTGTTTCAAAGGGAATTCTCCTGTATGGACTGATAAAATATGTGTATACAAGTTGTATTTATTGAAATGCTTTGAACCAGGCAAAATATGTTTAGTCAAATGACGATAAGTTACGAAGTACAGTGTCGCCTTCTTAGAGGGTGTCCTATTGGATTGGCCAGCAAAAACGCTCGGTTTTCTGCTGTGAAATAACTTCCCGGTGGTTTGGAACCCACATAAAAAATTCAACTCATCCTTGGCGCAAAACTGCCTGTGCGGAAAGTTCCGGATACGAGGAGTTTTCCAGTTTGTTTCATTAAATTTTCATCGTAATTATTGGATATTCATCTATAAGGTTTTCATAACTGTTTTTTAAATAATATATACATTAAACTGTGTATTTAACTGTACCTTCATATGTTTCCTTAGAGAGCTGGGGTGAGTGTAGGACTTGTCACAGCCGGACACGCGACAGTTGTAGGGCTTGTCGGAGGTGTGCACGTGCGAATGCTTCTTGCGATCGGAACTGTTGGCGAATCGCCTGTCGCAGCCGTCAAACTCACATTTGAACGGCTTCTCACCTAAAAAAACAACACAAAAATTAGTACAACTGATGAAAACAAACAAGAAATTCAAGTAAAATTTACAAGAAATTCATAAAAATATATAAGGAAAAGAGAAGTTGGTGGAAAAATTACGAAATATAACTTTAAAATGTAGAAAACAGCCATAAAAACACAAAAAAACATAGCCTACAATAATTGATTCTTTTTGTTAGTCTATGGTCTGGAAGCCTCATGACGTGACCATGAAATTTAAAGCGTTTTTTCCTCATATTGCTCTCTCAATATTAAAATATTCTTGAACTTTAGACGTTTTCTGTAAACTTTATTCTTCTTCGGACCGCCTTGGTCCAAGGATTTTCCTGACTATTCTTCTTTCTTCCTTCTTTAGATTTTCTATATCCATTTTCTTTTCCAGGGACAGGGTCTCGCTGGCATATAACACTGCTGGTCTGATCACTGTATTGTAATGCCTTACTTTTGTATGAAGAGATAAACATTTTTTATTATATATTGTACAATGCCTTTACGAGCTTCCTGTATTCTATCTTGTGAATATTATGAAGTTATTATAAATATATTTCAGAGGACAAATTAAGCCCGTCGATCACTCCTGCCTAAAAAACAGTCTAAAAATCACTTGTCATAGGCCCCGAACTTTGTTTAAGTGCGACCTGAGAACTCTGAGACCAGACCTATACTGCCACCAGACCTGATGATGCCACCAGACCAATACAACAGACCTGATAAACCAAATACTTGCCTTTTTCTGCGAATATATGAGGACAACCCCAATAAGCAATAAACTTAAAACCCATGTTGATGCCTGTAATTTTAATAACAGCAATAACTGTACTTGTGTTATACTGGAAAGACCTCATTATGAGAAATATCTTGGTGTAATAGTTGATCAGCATCTTAAATTGAATTCACATTTATAAATTACTTAATTTCCCGATCAAAGTATTCGATTTATCAATTTTATAGTATAAATAAATTGAAAAACTGAGCAATAATCAGATTGGTATATAATGCTTATGCTTCTTCTTCTTTCGTTCAAGGATTAGGCTTTTGCCTGTTCCGACTCACAAACAGCTTAATAATATACTTCTAGTGATATTTTACACATTTATAAAAATTATAAAAAATTGGGCTAATCATGCTCTATTAAATATTTGATTATTGCCATCTTTTGCGTGGTCTACCAACGTCTCTTTTGTCTTCTGGCTGGTAGTTAAAAATTTTGAGTGGGAACCTTTCTGCTGGCATTCTCTTGATGTGCTCCTTCCATTGATTCCTATATTCTGCAACTCTATCATTCATGCTATAGACATTTAGCTCGTTTCGAATATCTTCATTCCTGAAATGATCTATTCGGTCACAGCTCTTAATTCTGCGAAGGAATCTCATCTCTGCTGCCTGCACTCTACTCTCAAGTGGTTTTCTTGTCACCCACAATTCACTACCACAGAGTAGAACAGAAGCAGCCAATATATTTATTATCAATATTGTATTGAAACTATGCTTTGCTGGGTCGAAATATGGGCACTTGAATAGTCTAGGGTCTTAGTTAATTTCTTATTATTCAAATTTATGTATTCTTGTTCGATTGGGAAATAAAAAAGATCTGAGCCAGCCAGGTCACACGATGCTATTATTAGCACACAACTGTTTTTTGTATCAAAATAGATATTATCACAATATGAGTCCACAAAAGTAGACTATATAAATAATCAGCGCATTTTTCTACCATAATAGGCCACCAAACATTTATCCATCCACTGCACAAAACATAGAGACGTGTGTTATGAAAATATTGACATAGGCCCCAAATCTGAAAGACCTCTGGTGTGAAGTAGCATTGTGTGGGGGTGGAAAGGGTGAGGGGTAGTAGCGCTCGGTTTTGAAGTGTGGTTACAAGGGGTGCAACCCCCTCCCCCCCAATTCCTTGGCCCTAAAATTTCGCAAACAGATTTTCAAAAGTGAGAAGTAGGGGGAGAGCGTCTGCGACCCAACCAACGGCTCTCTACAAGTATATTATGGACGGCTGGTTGCAGATCTATAGTTTCCTGTCCCTCGAGGGTATATATCTATAGATTCACATATAGATTATTGTATAAAGTCCTCAGTAGTGTTTGTGAACAGGGCATCACTCCCTCGCGAGCCCTTAACCTCTGCACATTATTCCTAGTGGTCCTTTTATTGGGCTCAGCTGTAGCATTCTCTCGTATAAAAGATAATCTAGACAGCTCATTGAATCTGTTAAAAGTATTTTAGGAGGATGAACTCTGGGATGCCCTCTTAAATTTTACAGTTCGTGGACAAGGGTTGATTTATTACAATTGCAGATATATTTTACATAAATTTATAGCTTATGCTTAGTTTAAAGACCTTACTTCTATGACAGCGGCCAAATTGTTCGGGGGAAGGGGGGGGGGGGGTGCGTTGATGAAGAGGCTGAAAGGAGCATTTTATTTCACTGTTCAGACGCTTTTCGTCATCTAATAAACATTGTGCAAAAAGGTCTCAAAATTGTATTTTTGTATTCAAAAATCATTTTTTCAATCTATGACAGCCGTATAGGTCAACCACAAGCGAGATCAAAGATATAATAACTTTATGGTAGAGTTCATTTTTAGGGGTACTTCGGTGATGGAGGGGCGAAAACAAGTGTTTTAACCACTGTTTCAGGCGATGTTTGTCATCCAATAACCATTAAATCATACCATAATGTGAAATATATCTTAAAAGTTGTTCTCTTAAAATCCAAATTTTTATTTTTTCAGGTTCACTGACTGTTGGTAACGATTGTTTTCTAGTGGAGTTCAATAAAACTTGAACGATTTTGTCCAACTTTGACATGTGATTATGAAGAATTGATACAATCATGATAGTCGAATTTAACTGCTAGACACTCTTTGAGGCACTTATTGACAATTTACACAAGTCTCTCTTGTAAAATATCTTTCGGAACATTGAAAAACGAAGCCGAATTCTCGTGTTTTATCCATGGAACCCACGTGGTTCGGAAACTGCCTAAAATAGTTCCCCAGAAAATCGCGACCTGTAAGAGTCTCCCTACCAGTAAAATCCAACGCATCCAAAGGTATTAATGCATATTTAATTTTGCTTTCAATAAAATGATTTAAAAAAATGTTGGGTATGGGTTTAGCCACTATGTTATTCGACATTAGAAAAAACACAGTTTCTATAAGTCGTCTTTTCTGCGAGGCTAATTAATTAATAAATTTAATTCACTTGGTTTTGCAAAGCATCTTGAAAATTGTTTCCTTACCAACACCTGCACATTAAATTCATAACATTTCAAGGTTTAAGTGCCTTAATATGATTATTCCTAACTTTTTATACTAGAGATGGCGCTGTATTGTTGAAGACTGTACCAGCACATACAATACACTATCGTGAACATGAATGATAAGCCGCAACCTCTTCAAATGGAAAGCACATTCTTTCAATAACAATAATAATACCCTTGTAATAATGCTAATAAAAAAATACTCAACAGTATTGTAATAACAGCATAATGCACAAATGGACATTCGAAAGCTTATTATAATCTTTCTTTCGCTCTCCACCTTCTAACTTCTCTCTATTCTGAACATTGAAGTGTGTGTAAAGAGATAACAATGGACGGCGATGAATAGAGAAGGAGAGAAAACTGTTTATGAGTGGAACATCTGTTGTTGCTGAATGCTGCTGGACTATTGTACAGGGTATGTGTGTGTGTGTGTGTGTGTGTGTGTGTGGGATAATATAAGTAGAAGAAGGAAAGGAAGAAGGAGAAGAATAAGAAGTGAGAGGAGAAGGATGGGATGAAGGCGGAGGAATAGGAGAAGGAGGGTGATGAGGGGAGGAAGAAGGAGACAAAAAGAAAGTAGAGAAGATAGAAGAAAATAGAGGAGCAGGAGGCAAAGGAGGGCGATGATGTGAGGAAGAAGGGGATAAGAAAGAAGAATAGTGGAGGATGAGAAGGAGGAGGTAGAGAAGAAGGAGAAGGGTTAGAAGGTGGAGGATGGTTGGGTGGAGCAGGAAGAAAAGGAGTTAAAGAAGAAGGAGAAGAAGGAGAGGATGGAGAAGAGGAAGATGAAGAAGTAAAGAGAAAATAAGAAAGAAAAAGGCAGAAGCGCTGGTGGTGAAGGAGTGTGATGGGGATGGAAAAAGGAGAAAAAGAAGAAAATTAATAGAAGAAAGGAGGAGGATGATGATGAGAAGATGGAGGAGATGGAAGAGGAGGAGGAGGAGGAGGAGGAGAAGAACTGGTGGAAGAAGACGAGTGTGAGTGAGGAGGAGGAGAAGTAGGAGGTGGCGAGGGAGATGGACTAGGAGGAGGAAAGGATAAAGAAGAAGAGAGGGGAGGAGGGCAAGGAGAAAAAAGAGAAGAGGAGGAGAAAAAAAGAGAGTGCAGCAGGAGGTGGTGGAAACGGCGGTGGAGGAGAACGTGGATGAGGGGCGGAGGAGGATAAGGATAAGAGAATGCGGATGAGGATGAGGAGGAGGAGAAGGAGAAGGATGAGGGATGAGTAGGAGTGAAGGAGGAGGAGGAGGTGGATCAGGATGAGGAGGAGTGAAGGAGGAGGAGGAAGAGGAGAAGAAGATGAAGAATGGAATGGAGGAGTAGAAAAAACAAGGAGGAAGAGAAGAAAGCAAGGAGTACAAGAAGACGATAAGAAATAGAAATAGCAAGGCCAAAGAGGAAGATAATGCAAAGAGAGAAGTAAAGAACTGGCAAAGAAAAAAAGAGAAAATAGATATGAATGAGGAGACATACAGATAACGAGAGATGCGTTAGAAGCATAGCTGAGGGAGAGAGATGAAGAAAAAGAAGTGAAAGGTAAAAAAGTTGAATGAAGAAATTTAATACAACAATTAGAATAATAATTACTGCAAAACTACACAAGAATGAAAGTAATCGATAAAGAAGGGTAAAATGTTAAAGATACAACATTGAATATTATGTAAACCTTATACGAAACAATGAGGCTCATAAAAAAATTGAAATTATATACTGAAATTAAACGTAAATAACGAGAAAATACAACTTTTAGAATAATAATTACTACAAACCAGCGTAAGAAATAAAGTAAAATTCTAATTATAATAACTTGAGAGAAAATCTGTAATGAACAACCTAATATCAAAACTATTTCTATTTAAATTATGATTTTCACTCATACGGCAGCCAGAGGCTGATAAAGGCAATTCTTAGAAACGAAATGAATTTCTGAAGTAAAAGTGAGTATGATTCTAATTCATCTTTTTTCTCAACTTCAGAATCATAATTATAATAGGCAGTGTCAGTTTTGATATTAGATTAATAGGAAGATCACATATGACATTGTAAATAACAGTAATAGCCTAGAGTTTTCAATTTTTTAATTATAATTTATGCAAGTTCCCAGCATTCCGAAATCTTTCAGCCGGTGTCACACTTCACTAAATCTTCCGCAGTCAGCTACAGGTATCTCAGAAATATTCGAAAAATGCGGCTCTTGATAAATTACCACGCCCACAATTTGATTAATGACTTTTCTACCTGTTTCCAAAATGCACCCACCTCCAAAAACGAAGATTATGAGACAACAAAAAATTCCCTACCCCAAAAAAAATTGTGGACTCATCTTGAAACAATTCCGGTACACCTTTTATTAAGGGACAACTTAAAAATTTGCAACTCACCCTGCTCTAATCTGGCTATCAGGTAACTAACTGAGTTATCTTGAAGGGTTTTGATGCGATCTACAAGATAACAGAACACTATTAACTGGCTTGTAGGTATCAAATACATAAAAAGTCTAATAGACCATCAAAAATATCTTTCTATAGCTGTACGAAAGAAAAGTAAGGTAAAATCTACTATATCTTTTTCTCATCATCTTCCTCTTCTTGATGATTCTACTTCGCCGTCTTCTTTATCTCCTTTTCCTTCTCCTTCTCCTTCTCACCATCCCTCCTTCTTCTTCTCTCCTTCTCTCCTTTTTCCCTTTTTTCCTTTTCTCCTTTTCCTTCTCCTTCACCTTCACCTTCTCCTTCTCCTTCTTCTTCTTCTTTTCTTCTTTTTCGCCGACTACTTCTTCGTCGCCTTCTTCTTCTTCGCCATCTACTTCTTCGTCGCCTTCTTCTTCTTATTCTTATTCTCCTTCTTCGTCGTCTTTTTGATCTTCTTCTTCTTCTTCGTCACCTTTCTTATCACCTACTTCTCAACGGCTTCTGGTTCTTTGTCTTTTCACCACTTCTCTTCCATTCTTCTACATCTTCACCATCTCGTTTACTTATTACTACTCCTTCTGCTGCTCCTTCTTAATTTTCGTCTTTTTCTTTTTCTCTTCTTCTTACACTACTTTTTTCTCCATAATTATCATCATCTTATTCTACCCCCTCCTCCTCCTAGTCCACCACCCCCTCCTCATCGACCCCGCCTACTTCTCCTCCTTCTCATTCTCCTCCTTCTCCTCCTGCTCGTCCTTATCCTCCTCCTCCTCCTTGTTCTTCTCCTCCCCTCACTCCTTCTTGTACTATCTTTCGTCCTCCTCTCTCTCTCATCTTCATTGTCCTCCCCCTTCTTAACCTTCTCCATCACCTTCTCATTCTCCTCCTACTCACCCTTCTTCTCCTCCTCCTCCTTCTTCTCCTCCTACTCTTCCTCCTCTCACTCCTTCTTATCCTCATTTTCGTCCTCCTCCTCTCTCTCATTCTTATCCTCCTTTTCGTCCTCCTCCTCTCTCTCCTCCTTATCATCTTCCTTCTTCTTGTCCTTCAACTCTTCCTCCTTTTTCTTCTCCTCTCACTCCCTCCTCCTTATCCTATTTCTTCTCCTTATACTTCTTCTCCTTCTCCTCCCTCTTTTCTTCCTTCTCCTCCTCCACCTTCATTTCTTCTCCTCCATCACCTCCTTCTCCTCCTTTTCCTTCTTCTGCTTATTCTGTTCCTTCTTTTTCTTATTACCCTTCTTTTCCTTCTCCCTTTGCTCTCCTCCTTCATTTCATCGCTCCTCTACTTCGCATCATTGTTGGGCCTAATAGAACGCTAAAAAATACCCTTCTAGTGCCCCATGATAAAAAAACGTGATGTAGAAGATCACGCTTAGCGATAAAACTCACTTAATTTTCTTACAAGATAAATGGAAGAAAAGTGACCAGCCATATCCTTGAAAACACATGTCCTCCCGTAGATTAACACGATAAACAAAGGTTTTTGTGCGTTTCCTTGAAGGATTTCATCTAAAATTAGTTGGCTCTACCTGTTTCGAGCTTTGTCGGTAGATATTAGTGGGGAAAGGATTTTATAGCGTTGTCGAACTAGGTTTTAAACAGTTTGGGTTGTCACCTCCAACTTCCAGGAAACTAAGGACTTTTAAACTTTCCTTCAGTATATCTTGACTCGAGGGTCTCTTGACATGTAACGTATTATTTATTAACGTATCATGTAGGCATTTCAAGATGCATTTGAGTCAAGGAACACTGAAGGAACGTCCATAAATCGTTAACAAAGAGCTTAGACTAAAAATGCTTTAAAATGTGCAACAGCAATATTTGTAATCTGGAAAGCAGTGCGAACTTCTTGATAGCAATTACCTATTTCGAGTTATTTTTCTCCAAATTGGCTTCAAATTCTCTATAAAATTTTGCAAGTATTATTTATCTATAATATTCATGGTTCCATTCATGAATATATTCAAACTACCTTGAATTGGGAATGGCCTTTTAAAAAGATCTATTTGGTAAGTTTAAATAATCGTAGACCGAACCTCAAAATTTTTTTGTATTCCAATGAATCCTTTGAAATGAACACTGGAATTTTTCCTACAATTTATGATAATCTTTTTTTTCAGCGTTTAGTTCACTTGTGATACTGTGTAATGTGCTGTAGTTGTAAAAGGTGTAGAGTTCTTTCTTTCTGAAATTTTCAATAAAAGAACCTCTTTTCTTTCAAAGGGACCTCTTGTTATTTCACCATAAAAGCTACAAGAGATCCTCCCAATCAGAACATGTAGTGCCTCTTAAAATGATTCAATTCAAGCTTCGATTCGACTTTAAACTCGATACTTAGTCTGTTCTACGTGAACTGAAAATTAAAATCTTTAAAAATCGAGAAATCGATATTTTTGACCCGAATTGATAAAATGAGCAAACTGAGAACTCTGCTTTTCCGATAAGAGGGCCCTTTTCGATTTCCACTTCACATTTTTTTTTTTTTAATTGAAAGAGAAGTTAATGTACAAGTACTTCTAATATAAATCAATCGATAAAGATAGTTTTCAACCTTCTATAATCGGTGAAGTATCAAGTTCACTAAATTAACTTTCTTGAAATTATCAATATAGTTTTTCTCCTCAAGTAGCTTGAATCGACTCGCATTGTATGTATTGAAAAAATGGGTACTTACGTATTATATGGCTTTACCTAACCTCGCTAGAACGTGAATTCCTAGATATTAAATTCAATAATGTAATGCTTCAACACAAACAATCTTCAGAACATTCTCATTAACGAGAAGTCATGATCTAGCGAAGTTAGGTAACGCTTGCTAAATAGAGGCCTCCGAATAATAAGTGAGTACCGAAAAATGTATATCAAATATGAATAAATAAATGGAAAAATAAAACTCCAAATGTAATGTAAATTACATTTGAAAAAAAATGTTAACCCCTTTCGAATATCAATTTATTAAACTAAATCAATCAATAAGGATACCTATATCTTTCCCAATCAAGCTGAATATCTAGTTTAAACAAAAAACTTCTTGAAAATATCAATATTATGCACGAAAAACCGAGGAACTTGACTCTGAAGTAGCCATAAACAACACCAAAGTCAATGAAGCAGCAACCCAATCAAGGTTCATTACCAATCGGTCCATGTATCGAGTTTTTGAAGGCTTCGTAAACCGATTACCGGGCTAAAAGAGGCGAGAAAAAGAATATTAAGCCGTTAAGGCACCTGTTTAGGCTTCCTTTCAGCCTCGTTTCATCAAGCACATAATCTCTTCTCATCCTTAGAAGAAGAAAAAACACAAAAAACATGAAACTCCTTGTTACTGATTTTTCCGCACGCCTGATTCGATGAAGTTTTACTCACAATCTAGAGAAAAAATACCAGAAAGATGTTTACAGGATAAGACGTCTTTGGTCGTTCTTTCTCACTTAATCTATCTCTTTTCTTCTTTCTTTTCTTTCTCTACTCTCTCCCGCCCCCACCTAAACCGCACAAAAGAGGAGCCAAAAATTCTCAGATTAGATCTGCCAGTTTAATTCTCTTTTTTCGGCTGATTTTTTATCGTCTCTCTTTTTTCACTTCTATTATTTTCTCGTCTGACCATTTTTTGTAGAAGCTACTTTGCTAATTTTTGTTTCCATTATATTTTACTACCTGGATCTTCTAGATCATCCAGATCTTTGCATACCACGATCACTGTGAAATCCTAACCAAATTTATTTTTTACTTTTGTCCAAACTGCTTTGGTAGAGTTAGATTTTTGGAACTTTAGACGAAACTCATTCATATTTTTAGTGATATTATTTTGTGAGAATTATCGTTATCAATCCCCAAATCTAGAATTTTCAACAGCTACACTAAAAGCAGCCTCTGATAGGCTGAACGACGTCATAATAAAGTTCTGCACTGTGATTGGCTGATGGGCTGAGACCTGTCACGCCCACTTGTGACAATGGGAGGAGCTAACCAATGAGAGTCAAAAGTAAACGAAAATTGCTAATCGCTAGTTTTGTCCACAGTATACTTAAATATTTTTTTTAAATAATGTACAAATTCAGCAGTTTCTTCAACCTTGAATGACTGATTATCCAAGTTCAAATGTATACGTAAGTAAGCATATGCTTTATTGGTCATTACATTTAAATAGCTTATTACATTTCCAATTCAGAATAATATAATTGAAAGTCTTTCACTCATTCAGAGTTCAAATGATTTTTTCTGATTTATCCATGGTCTCTTTGATAAAAGAGACGAGCCTCTCAATCAATCAATGAAGAAACCTATATCTTTCCCAATCAAGCTGAATATATAGTTTGAACAAAAAAAAACATTCTTTAAAATATCAATATTTTGCACGAAAAAGCGAGGAACTTGACTCTGAAGTAGCCATAAACAACACCAAAGTCAAATAGCCGATTCAAACCTATTCTAGCATAACAATATTGTGGAATAAATGAATTTGAAATGAATTTTAGCCTGCCATGCAAAATTAAAAATTTTCCGCGATCTTATCGGATTGATGATACTACTATTTGATTATTTTGAAGATTAAACGTTCACGAATTCAATTTTCCTTCCAATATTCCAAGTTTTAATTTATGTTTACTTCAATTTAATTTACTTATTGTCAGTCTCATTTTAGCTCAACTGCATCTCCTACTAATACGTCAACATTTATTCCTGCATTATCTGAAACTAATCTCTACGTTTGAACTATAAATACACATTATTAAATTTGAACTCGAATAATAGTCATGTTTTAATTTCTTCAGAAAAGATACCAAAAGAAGTTTTTTATAGTTACAACACTTGAAATTCAATTAAAACTGAGATGCTATCCAGCTAGTACATTTGAAGCTTCCTTCTGTTTGACCTTACATAAGACACATTAACATTATAAAAATGATTGTATCTCATAAAATACTCTGCTATATTTTGATGAATTCAGAAATGATTCCATTTTTTTTTAAAGTTCCAGCCCTTGGAATTCAAGTGGAATTGTGGCGCTATCCAGCTAATAACATGGAAGTCAACTGTCTCTCCAATAATTATACTGTATAGTCGAAGTCTATCAAAACACTTGAAAAAAACACCTGAAATTCTCTCTCCTGTCTCCAACTCCTTCTCACTAGTCCATATATCTCACCCTTCTTTTTGTAGTTGTTCTTCATCTTCTTCCCCTCCTTCCCTTATTCTTTTCCTTCTTTTTCTTCTGCTTCTCTTCCTCCTCCTTCACCTTTTCCTTCACCATCATCATTATTATCATTTTTTCTTCTTCATCCTCTCATTTTTCCTACTTGTTCTTCTTCTTTATCTACTTTTCTTCTTCCTCCTTCTTCCTCTTTTTCTACTTTTCCTCTTTCTCCTTCTTCTTCTTTCCATTCTTCCTCCCCCTACTTCTTCTCCTCATCTTCGTGTTCCTTTATATTTTTCTCCTCATCATTCTTTCTACTTCTTCTTCTTTTTCTTCGTCTTCTTCCCTACCCATTATCTTTCACCCAACCACTGCCTCTGTCGCAAACCCAGATACACTGCTTTTAATTTTCCCAATTCCCACCATCGCCCATATCTTGTTCTGACAAGCTGTGTAACATGTTAACAGAATCATCCTTTCCAACAGTAACAGTGACCCAAAGCGGTCCACATGATATTTTCTGTTTCTCACTCACTCATTCTCTCTCTCTCTCAGTTTTTCTTTGAAATGCACAAAAGCGTGAAATATTCTTTTAGGAGAAATCAGTGGCCCGTTCACAATAAGCTGAAGAAGTCAGTGAGACAGGTTGCTGCGGCTTATAACCTAAAGAACTCCTTTAATACTATTTTTGATAGGTCGCCAGTGTTCCACCTCTACCCCTACAATATTTATCTCGTTTTTTTCTTTTCCTTCTTCTTCCTTTTCTCCCCCTTCTTCTACTTTTTCTACTTCTTCTTGTTCATCATATTCTTCAAATTCATCTGTTAGCCTATTCTCATACACTGAAAAGCGGAAGTAAATACATAAGCATTTATCGTCTTCTCCTTTCACTTCGTCTTCTCCTTTTTACTTCGTCTTCTTCTTTCACTTCAACTTATTTTTTCCTTATCTTTCTCCTTCTGCTTCTTCTCCTTCACCGTCTTTTCCTTGGCTTTTTGCACATCTTGTTCTTCTACACCACTTCTCTTCTTCTGTAGTATCTTAGAAAAAATTTTACTTCTCACTCCTTGTTCTCCATCTTTTTCTTCGTTTTCTCCTAGTGGTTCTTCTCCTCCTCCATCTTAGCTTCTTGTTCTTCTTTTTCTGCTACTTCTTCTCTTTTCAGTACTATCTCCTGTATCATTCACTTCTTTCCACTTCTGTCGGTCCTCTTTCTCCTCTTTATTCTTATTTTCTTCTTCTTCTTTTCGCATTTCTTCTTTTCTCAGGTACTTTTTTTTCCTGTACGACTTTCTGAAATTCTTTCACTTCTGGCCACTTTTCTTGTTCTTTCTTTCCTCCTCCCCCTGCTCTACCTTCTTGTTCTTCTTCTCCTTTTTCTTTACCTCCTTCACCATCTTCTTCTTCATATTCTTCTTCGTCTTCTTCTTTATCTTCTCCTCTATCTTCTTCATATTCTTATTAATCTTCCTCTTTATCTTCTTCTTCATCTTTGTCTACTTCTTTTTTTTCTAGTCCTTCTTCTTCTTCTACTACTTTATTTTCTTCTTCTTCATGTTCTTCTTCGTCTTCTTCTTTATCTTCTTCTTCATCTTCCTCTTGATCTTCTTCTTAATTCTCTTCTTCATCTTCTTCTTCATTGTCTTCTCCATCTTCTTCTTCTTCCTCTTTCTCATCCTCTTCTACTTCTTCTTCTTCATCTTCCTTTTCTTCTTCTTCTTCTTCTTCTTCTTCTTCTTCTTCTTCTTCTTCTTCTTCTTTCTTCTTCTACTTCTTCTTCTTCTTCTTCTTTTTCATCTGCTCCTTCTACTTCTTTTTCTCATCCTACCTTTTCTTTGCATTATTGTTGGGGTGGCAAACGTTTGGTGTCACCTCTCAAAAGAGATGGGAGACCACTAGCTTTCGACAATAGAAAAAGAAAATAGAAGAATGGACTTGCCCTTTTATACACCTATAGAGAAAAAAAAAGAGGCAAAAGGTGGTCACTGATCATTTGCGAAGAGGTGTCCTCCAGACAAAAAGCTAAGGGGAATGCTTGAAAATTCGAAAAGCTTCGCATAGTTTAGTTCCACCTTCCACACTTCTTTGGTGGCGATCTTTCTGATATTTCGCATAGAAATCACCGAATCATTGCTTATAAAGTGTCCTAAGATTACTTGATGCTCTTTTGGGGTAGGTGTAGAAATTCAAAAAGCTGTGCTATAAAGTTTGTCAATAACAGTTAGTTTACTCATATTTTCGGCTAATAACTTAAATTTATTAAATGACTTAATAACTTAAATTTAGTATTTGTTTGAAAAGCTACATCAAACCCGTTATTTTTCAATTATTTTCCTAGTTTATCAGATACTGAACCAAAATAAGGCACCGTTATTCATGACCTTTCTCCAGTATTAGTTACTGCAATGCTAGCACTGATAGGTAGTCTCTTACCTATTTTATTTAAAATTAAATACATTACAGTCTATTACAAATACAGTCTGAGTATTTCAAAAGTTATACAATGGTTGAGTTCAAAAGATTTTTACCGGTGGCGTCTGATTGGTTTATTCAAATTTTTTAACGTCTATGGATTTAGACCAATCAGACGCCATCGTAGCATCTACCGGTTACCGGTGAAGCTCCTAGGTACTTGACCAATGCGGAGAAAAACAATTGACAAAATTTTAAATAAAATAAGTATGAGACTAGCAATCAGTGCCAGCATTGCTGTAACTGATACTGGAGAAAGGTCATGAATAACGGTACTTTATCTTGGCTCAGTATCTGATAAATTAGGAAATGAGTTGAAAAAGTACGAGTTTGATGTAGCTTTTCAAACAAACCCTACTTTAAAGAGTTTGTTAGGGTGTTGGCTAGTAAAGAAAAAATTGATATCTGGGGTAAAAGTGGAGTTTATAAATTGAATTGCGGTAATGTAATGCCTGCTATGTTGGTCAGACCGGCAGAAGTTTCAAACGTAGAATGAATGACACATTACAGACTAGAAGACTGAAGAACGAGACTCAAATTTTGCAGAGCATCTCTTTACTAATGGAAACAGGTTCAAGACCAAAGAAAATGTTGAACTTATGCATTCGATTGGCAAAGGCCGACAAATGAGTATTTTTGAAGCTTTGGAGATAACTAAGTTGGTAAAAAACGATTCCAATACTAGTTTAAATGATCAAATTTGTTTTAACCAATTCAATACAATTCATTTCATCATAATTCTGGCCCAGGGGCGTATTCAAGGGGGGGGTCCCCGGGTCCGGACCCCCCCCCCCCCCATTTGAGATGACTAAGCACTAGATAGATTGCTTTTTTGCTGTAGGAAAGGTTCTTGAGAATAATATTCTACCAGTGATAATAATTTTCGTAAACAAAATTTAATTTAGACGGAATTAATATTACAATATTGGAGTGTTGAGAACTGAGCATGGCGGCTGTTATTGTAGCCATTATTGTAGCATGTTTAGTCTATCTTTATACGATAGAGGAGAGAACTTTAATGTATGGTACATTATCGAGGAAGAGTGGGTTAGAATTCCAAAACAAAACTGGGAGAAGTCATTACTGTAGTCTTGAAAAAACCTATTAAAGTAGCATAGCTCGCCAATGTTTACATTGTGAATTCTTTTTCCATGACAAAATAAAAAAATGATTTCATAGACTTCCATTTGAGCTTTTCAACTGCCCAGAAGCTCAGTTTCTGCGTGGATCACAGCCTGTGTTGAAGTAAGATTAATAATTTCGTTCTCGGTCCTGGAACAATGCCATACAATCGTGCATTTATACAAGTTTTGATAGTGAATAAAATAATTACTGCCGTTTAGTATTAGTTTTTAATTCTTCAATCGAATTTTTGATTTCTCGTTTTAAGTTTGTTTTGGCTGAAAAAAGAAAATATTCGCGTATAATCCATTACTTTTACGCAAAAACAGCTAAAACATTAATAATTAAAGAAACATCGAGTTCATCCTCAAACAGTAGTTGTGATAGTTCAGAAATCAATCAGGCGTGGGATTTCTTCATTATGTTGAAACAAATTGAATCCAATCTCAGGGACTCGACTCATAATTTCCTTGAGAAGTTCATACTAGTCTTGCTGGTGAGATTTGGTAAGTACATATAAATGAAAAGATTTAACACCATTTTCTGCAAATAATAAATTAAAAACGGTATTGGTTTTTTCAACATTGGATGGTCCACACACAATAAATTCATCTTACACTATTTGGCAAAAGTACACTGTTTCTCATTTGTTGCTTTCTGTTCTTCTCATTTAAATACTTATCAAAGTTGATCAGTGGTAGTTTTGATCTGTGCTGTTTCAACTTCATTTTTCAATACAGAGACAATATAATTATTTCTTCAGACAACACTATTATTATCATCAATCCATGAATTGTATTTCGAATCAAAGCTCAACCATTTCACATACAATTTGTTACCTTTCTTCTCTAGTACCCTCTCAATAAGATACACATCAGGGTACTTGGTTTCTTCATTTCATACTCATAGAATGAACCCTTTTAATGTATTGTTGTCTTCACCTTTTCCCGTCACCTTTCATCTCACATGGGATGGGTGTCGAAAAATATGATGTCTTTTTAAAAACATGTTGTCTTTTTAAAAACATGGAGTTTGGAAATTGCAAAATGGATTAAGCAACTTTTTAACATTTAAAAAAAACATAAGTATATGTATTGTGTAATAAGTAGTACAGTATAGTACTAAATTAATAAATTGAATTAGGGTACAATTGGTGAACTACGGCTGCTGTCATACTTGCTGTAGTTACAAAGTGAATAAAAGTTTTAGGATTTGATTGCCGGTAGGGGGGGGGGGGGTGAGTGTTGTATGTAGGTGAGAGACAACTCTGGTAAAGTGGACCCCCCCGTTGAAAAAATTTCTGGATACGCTTATTATCTGGCCCTATATTTTAATAACGGTACTTTCGTGGTTTTCTCGGTTGACCTTGACTGCATATCACTAAGCTTCACTTATTTAAATTAAGAAATGATTCATTCAAGCCTACTTGTATGTAGATTCTTCTATGTCACTTTCTAGATGTTCACGGTTTTTAGTTCTTGATTTTGATTCTTATTTTTGCTTGTTGCTCCACCCACCAGTGGGCGTGACTTGTTATGGCCTTCAGCCAATCACAAACCTCCAATGAAGGTGAGCCTCATCCAATAGTATCATTCCGTGTTTAGTATATATTAAGCTACTCTGTACTTTAGTTTTATTTTGTTTGAGATTGACAATGATGTAATAGCCAAAACTAGTATCTCACTATGGTTGAGACAAATGTGGTTGTGACAACTTCGTCTTCTTATTCGTTATGGATATCTTCCACAATATCGCCTTCGCCACTACAAAGATTGAACAAGTAGTAGCTAAGTGCATAGTTTTTGCTTCTTCTAAAATCATGAGTCTCTTCTTGAAAGGGAATATCGCTTCAACCTGATAAATGACAATTCAAAAATAAAGATGGCTAGATGCCCACTCTACCGTTACCCAGCCACTGCATCAAACCACAAACAGAAAAAGAATAAGATTTGGGATTAAAAAGTCGTGGAAAGTCATATTTTCAAAGCGACAGAGCCCTTTGTGACGGCTATCTCTGATGACGAGATAAAATCTCTGACTCCCTTCAAAAGGCGAAAGGACTTTTGGTTCCGCCCTGAACTAGGAATCCGCTAGGGCAATGATATACCCATAACACTACAATAAATATATATGTGGATGGTGCATAGTAAATATGTATAGTTACAGTCCGGGGCTGATACCTTTTCAAAATGCATTCTTGACTGTAGATAGCAATCTACCTGGTATTTTGAAAAACAGCATCTCTGGAGAAGTGTGGGTGAACCCTGAATCCCCATCTAGGGTCCATGACAATAAAAATTGCGAAGGTTTTCGTTGCAGGCGTGCCGCATTTGTGAAAAATGACACATTTTTGAGTTCGGGGGCTCGAGAAGAGATTCGAAATTAGATATATTTTGTTGCTGTGAGTTTTCACTGAGAAAAATTTGTCCAGTAGAAATTACCTTTTTTGAAGGTAAAATCATTTTTTGGTGAAAATCTCATTTTAAAGGCGATTACTACTGAATACGGGTGTCTATTACAATTTTATAAAGTAGTTTTTACCTTTTAAAATGGAGAAAGACACAAATAATAAAAAGTAATTAGCGAATTTACCATGTAAGGTACTAAACACCACTTGTTTGCGGTAATTCACAATCTTATAATGTAAAAATTACTTTATCAAGGTGAATTGTGCTCATTCAATGTGATTCCTGAAATTACCTTTTATAAAGTGTATTTTTAACAACATTGATATTGCGAATTTCACAATAATATAAAGTAATGCTTACTTCAATCTGTGATAACAGCGTTTAACACTTTCATAATTGTGAAAATCACCTTGCAAAAGGTAAAATCTACAATGTAGTACTTTTTGTAACAGTCTACAGCACATGCGCGTATCACATGACCAGTGCTGGAATGCACTTCTTTGTTCATTTCATCGAGTATTTAGTTTTGATTCTCAACTAATCAACAATGGCAGATTTCGAAACAAGGAGTTTGTTGGAGAAGTGGGGACTTCTGGAATACACCCACAACTTTATAGGTGAGTTTATCTCTTTGATTATTCATGATATGTTTAAGTTTGAAAATGAAAAGTTTAAAATTAATTGTTTGGACTTTGAAGTTTGAAGTCAACTTATAAACTAAGGATTGACTCCATAATAGAAAAGGTTAAACTAGGTACTACTATTTATAATAATGGTGGCCCTATACACATTTAGCAACATTTTATTCTTGAATAATATTCTTTCTTCTGATCGTCTGACCCAGAGAAGACTTTACAGTTGTACCATGGATGTGTATTATGACCAAGAAGCGGTCTTATGAATTGGTCCAAACAATCAAATGTCTGTTTTTCAATGACTGTTTGTAATGGCTGCTACTTGTACATCAGACATGCACAAATTCGTCAGAACGATTTGAGCGATCAAATTAATGAGTTTGAATTTTTCCTACAAACTCTAACGAACTGTATCTAATCTACAGAGCTCTCATGGGAATAAGAGGACATACATTTTTACGAAAACTGTTATAATATAGTAAATAACAAGTTTTTAAAAGATGTTCTTCTGTCTGGGTAAGGGGTTCGGGCCAAATGTTCATCTATTCAGTGCTCTAGAGTTTACTATGCCAACTGTATCTCATCAATTATTAACTTATATCGTCTATGCTCTTGTGTCTTGAAATCTTGAATATAAAGTTTTATAAAAACCTGAATATGACAATGGACAGAGAGAAATTAATTAAAATAACTCAGCCTCTAATGGCTCAGTCAGTTGGGGCGCTTGTCTTTTATTAGATAAGACTCTGGCTGACTGCTTTTCCTTAAGGTCTCGAGTTCGAATCTTGTTGAGACTTGGATGTTTTTACCTTGTCATCATTGAAGCTTAGTAGACAGTGTTGTTGTACTCTATTCATTACCTACCTATTTGAGCATAGACTCAAGTGGGCATCATCCGGCAAAAAATTATAACTCAACTTGAGTCTTGTATTTGTAAATAAATGTTTGTGTGAAGAAAATTAGAAGACTGATATCTTCGTCTATTCCCTTCAGAATGTATGCAAAATTTCAGGTCTCATCCTGAAATACTCAAAAAATATTGTCGGTTGTTCATGCAATTCTTGATAAAGCATAGGCTAGAATATTAAACTCTTCCTTTTGGACTCTATTGGAAAATAAATCGTTGATCATGAGAATTATCAACATTAATTTAATCAGGGCTCTTTTATATAACTTTCTTGGAAAAAGTTGAACTTTTGCACCCAACCTAACCCAACTCAGCTTATTAGTAGGTTACTACTAAATCACCCAATTGCATTTTTCAAAGGAAGGTTTCATTCTAGAATGCATCATAGACCGAAAAACCAAAAATGTATATATTTATGTGTTATGAAACAGTTTCAAAATTATACGGTAGGCTGATTATTAAATTGTTTTCAGATTATAAAGTTGGGATTGCTGCTTTGAGGCACTTGGATATAAAAGATCCACACATCGAATTTCTCATCACTGATTTTGGGCCAAGACTATGCTTTCATGCCCAATTTCAACCTTGGAGGAATACGAATCAGCTGGTTCATCAAACCTCAACATATCGACGGACAGTGTAAGTTGATTGTTAAAATTCTGTATTGATTTCACCTTTCTTTCTATTCCCACGACTCAGCTTTTAAGCTGCATTTAAACCAGAGTTGACAACAAATTCAATGACAACAATTTATGTTGGGTGCATTAAAATGTCGATCGCTTGACTGAAGGACTTATGAGATTGGGATTCGGACTGATGGAAGGCGTTGATTATCTGCATTATATTTAATATGTCTAAAAGCAGCGCACCAATTTTTAACTTTTAATGTCGACATTTTAATATCCTGAGCCAAATTATAACCCTGAGCGCCACCTTGCAAATATGACATGACATTTGTAGAAAGTTGAGACAGCAAGTTAATAGTTTGGTAGTTTCTTTATTAGTTATTCTGTCAAGTTAGTTCGAAGTTACTGACAATTGAGCAAACTGACAAATTTACTTAAACAGAATTTATTAATTTCGAATTCCTTTAATTGCTATTAGTTTATACTGAAGACTTCCGCAATGGCGGATATTGACAACAGTATTTAATAGCTGATGGAAATCGATGAATGCTACTGTACAAAATTACTCTCCCAAATATAAGTCTCCCATGAAATAGTTTTTGAACACTCCCCCTAATGAAGACCTTCTTCATTAGAACTAAGTGCTAAAAAAATCAACACTATCTATTGTTTTGCCATGTTGAAAATTTTTTTTAGCCTCGCTCTGTTATTTTTTGCAAAATATTGTTTTTCAGTCAAAAATACTTTGATCAAATATTCATATTTATTTATCAAATAGTAAAAATGTTTCCTACCTGTTCATTGTGATTTAATATTTTATTCCATTAAAAAGCTAAAAATTATTAATTTTGTTGGACAACCTCTTAATTGTTTTTGTTGAGTTATGAACTGTTCATAAATATTTTTATTTAAAGAGCAAGATATTATAGCACATTTGGAAGTTTGTCTGCTATAACTGTGAAAATTAAAAAGTAATAAAAATATAATTATTGTAATATGACTCCTGGAATTAAATTGATGAAGTGAAGATATTACTATTTGTCATTAGGTTGTTTCATGACTTTAATTAAATTAACATAGCTTTCAAATAATTTTCAGCATTTAATGTTGGTTTTTTAATTCTAGGGTACGTCAAGCCTTTTAAAATACTGCTGCAGACCTTAGAAGGCTAGACAATTTTAAATCGATACAAAACTAATAGAAGATTGGAAAATAGTGACAGAAACAGACTCTGCAGAATGATCATCAACCATTGTAAATTTTTGTACAATGTTGTTCATTTTTTCATTTTATAATATACAAATTTAAAATAACGTGGATACTGGGTTTTTATTTTCCTTCTTTATGAAATGAGAAAGTAATTTGGTATTTGTAATATTGTCAGATTTTTTATGGATTTAAAATTACCTGCATATAAATTCCTGGATTTCTTGTTCCATGACGAACTGCGTTGTTAATATTAACTTTTCAAGTGAATTAAACGACTTGCAGTCAAATTTTTAATAAAATAAGTAGTATTTCACTTACTTCTGTAGGCCGAACGTTTTCGAGTTGTTAAAACCCTACAGAAGTAAGTGAAATACTACTTATTTTAATAAAAATTTGACTGCAAGTCGTTTAATTCACTTGAAAAGTTAATACCTGTATATAATTAATTGATTTGTATTTGAAGTAGTATTTTCACTTGATTTCTTATTTTTTATGTACACATTTGTATGGCTGTAATTTTGTTAGTTGTATTAATCAAAAGTCATTTTACCATTCTAAGAATTTATGTGTTTATATGAAACGGAACATCAAAAACGTAAGATGGTAGAATACATTATGAAGCAGTTTACAAACGAACACTTGAAATTTGGCAAACATAATGTGTATGTAACAAATAACATTTGGTGTGGTTTCGTTGAACGCGGATTCGGACGTGCGTGTTCGCGGGCAGAGCTGCATACACTACAATCGATGCTTTAGGTACAGTTTAGGTATACCAAAAGCATCCATTGCAGTGTATTCAGCTCTGTTCGTGGACACGCATGTCCGAATCCACGTTCAACGAAACCACACATTAAAGTAGAAAGTACTATTTGGAATGTAACAATCACAATCAAGCATACAGGGAAAATCACCTTTCATAGAAGGTAATTTACACATTTCATGTAAAGATAATTTTCACCTTCAATAAAAGGTAATTTTTACAATACATGAAAGGTAGTTTTTACATTTTATGAAAGGTAATATTCCGTATTATAAAAGGTAATATACGCATTTTGTACAAGGTAGTATTCATATTATGTAAAAGGTAATTTTCACAAACTAAATAGTGAGTTTCACCTTGAGCATGAAAGGTAAATTTCACAATAAATCAAATTACCTTATTTATAAGGTGAAAATCACATTTAAAAGGCTGTCGTCAGTTTTTACACTATAAAAGGTAAGAAACCTATGAAATTAGGGTAATATGCACCTTCTATTTTTCTCAGTGTTGGATTCCTTTGAAAGAATGTTTGTATGTAACAACTGAATTATTTCCCTCATTTTTGCGATTTTTGATGATGATGTTCACATGAGTGTATTACATACTTGTGCTTGGATAACAAGGCGAATGATGATAAAAGATGCTAGACGAGCTTATGTATACGTATGCAACAACTGAATTATTCCCTACAATTTTCAAGTTTTCTCATGCTGGTGATTTCTAAATAAATCTGAACTACATAAATCTAATAATCCAAACATTTATTTGAGCGTGGATAATGAGCTGTACGATTGGTGGACACTCAATGACTTTATGAATGGTGGTTCTACAGTTGTAGATGGTTCCCGAACCACCGGGTAAGTGATAGAAAAGTAGTTAACGCCAATGAGGTACTCTTACATGTATTTGAGCGTCGAACAACCTTAGATTTCTTCTATCTAGGAGTTGGCGTAGCCGAGTTGGCTTATCGCTGGTCTGATAAGCCAAAGGTCCTGGGTTCGATCCCAGTTGAGTACAAGATCTTTTTCTCGAGCCACTCCCGTGTTTCGGAGGACACGTTAAGCCGTCGGTCCCGGTTGCATATAAAAAAAAAGCAGTCGTTAAAAAAGCGGCGAGGTGGAACTACCCGTAAGGGTCTCCCCACCACGAAAAGCCATACGAATTTACTTATTTACTTAGATTTCTTCTGATATTTCACAGAATGACGATACGATGATGGTGGACCTACATTTTTAGATGGGTTCCGAACCACCGGGTAAGTGATAGAAATGTAGTTAACGCCAATGAGGTACTCTTACATGTATTTGAGCGTCGAACAACCTTAGATTTCTTCTCATATTTCACAGAATGACGATACGATGATGGTGGACCTACATTTTTAGATGGGTTCCGAACCACCAGGTAAGTGATAGAAATGTAGTTAACGCCAATGAGGTACTCTTACATGTATTTGAGCGTCGAACAACCTTAGATTTCTTCTCATATTTCACAGAATGATGATACGATGATGGTGGACCTACATTTTTAGATGGGTTCCGAACCACCGGGTAAGTGATAGAAATGTAGTTAACGCCAATGAGGTACTCTTACATGTATTTGAGCGTCGAACAACCTTAGATTTCTTCTCATATTTCACAGAATGACGATACGATGATGGTGGACCTACATTTTTAGATGGGTTCCGAACCACCGGGTAAGTGATAGAAATGTAGTTAACGCCAATGAGGTACTCTTACATGTATTTGAGCGTCAAAAAACCTCAGATTTTTTTCTGATATCTTATAAAAATGATGGTGGACCTACACTTTTAGATGGGGTCTACAGGGTAAGTGGTAGACAAGCAGATAACTCCGTTAGGGTATTCTTATATTTGAACATCTTATAACCATAAATTTCTTCTGATATTTCATGATAATAACTAATCTCAATTTATATTTCAGCAATTTTCCTATTCCTCTTACTTCTATCATTGAAGAGATTTACTACGATTATCTAAATTTTATCATTCGAAATCTTATTTTAAATGTTATCTTATCAAATACAATTTGAATACAGAGAGTTATTGATTCACCGAGAATGATCTTTTCATAAGTATTAGGTCAATAATTGAGAAAAAAAGTTGTGCAGTGTACTTCATAGAAGATTTAGCTTCTATTTTCGTGAGTAACACTCTTTTATGAAGTATTGAACGAAGAACGAAGCGTTTGGGAGTGAAAGTGTTAAGATAATAGCCTACATTGATAAAAAATATTATATGATATTTTTTTCGTGGAATACAACATAATTATATGTGTCATATATTTTGAAAATGTTGAGTTAATTTTATTTAGATTTAATCTGAAACTAGTCTTTAATAAAGACTGCTCTCTATCCCTTAATTGAAATTAAATCTATCGTTATCCAATCTCTACGTGTGTAAACCTATCCAGAACCCTCACACCAATTTAATCAAAATCCTGTCTTGAATTTATCCACATTCTTCATCGCAATTCATTTAATTGCACATCTTAGGAACAATCAGTGACAAAAATAGAGCAGATTTATTGAAAAATCTATCTAAATTGCTCGAATTCTGGCTCAGTTATGTTTCTTATTACTAAGTTCATATATATTATTCCAATGAAGAAATTTTGTCCAATACAATAATATTAATATCAATGCACGCATTTTTTGGGGCATATAATTTGGGGCTCTCTCCCAAATAGCACCCATCTCAGACACATAGTAGTGAAGACAACTCATTTTCTGTTCTGTACTGAGTTCTACTATTTCCGTTACAGTGAGAAGGGTACGGAGACGACTCATTGCTGCAGTGCAGTTGTCACTCAATTTGAGAGCCGAAAGAGTGGAGAATTGGCAACACCGCAGTTTATAGGGCGGGTGAGGTGAGGGTACTCTACTTTATACGGTGAAGGGGGCTTAGTAGTACTTTGCTTTAAATGATGAGGGGTGGTAAGAGGAGTGGTGTTGTGCTTTCATCACCCCCTAAAATAGTTGTGGGGGGGTTGTTCCATCTCCAACTGACAGTGAGTAGGGGAGGGGTTAAGGGATGCGAGTTATTATTAAGGGTTATCAAAGAGGGATGTTCCCGGTCTGTTAGCTTCGCCAGGTGTTTCTGACAAGTTTCGAATACGTTTTGGTTGTCGTCGTTGTTGGATGGGTGGGGGGGGGGGGGGGGTTGAAAGAGAGAGTGATTGGGTGAGAGGAAAGAGAAATGGAAGGGCAATAGAGTAAGGAAATTGAAAGGGGTTGTATGTCTTATTTTAGCGAAAGTGTAGTAGAAAGCTACTACGCTTCTACGCTGATTGTTTTTGATTGTGTTTCTAGTGTTTGAAACTGTTAAACATTATTCGTATATGTTACCTATAATATATATTAAGTTTTCAAAATATGAATGAGAAAAAAGCCTAAATACATAAAGTTTCTTAATGTGTGAAGTCTGTTTTTTGTGATAATTTATAATGTACTATAGCATTTTTTGGGTAGGATAAATTCAGTATGAGTTTACTCTTTAAAAATTTATTGGACAGGTATTGTTCATACTTAGTTTTTCTTCATTTTTTAGGCCGGCTGAGCTACTTTCAAGTGTCATTTTAAGTAAAAAAAAAAAACAGGTCGAATTGAAAAACTCCTTCTGTTTGGAACTCGGCTAAAAATCAATATGTTTTCCACAAAGTTGGGGAATGTGATACAAAAAGTTGTGTGTTTGAACTTTATTGCTTCTAAACTTATGATGCATAGGTTATGATTTTGTATGTGATTATGATCTATTATCTATGATTTTGTTTATATTTTTTCCTGTATGCTTATTGTACACGGTTTTCTCTGCAGCAATATAGCATTTTTAGATTAAAATTCAATTCAAAAGAAGAAGTACGAGCAAGAAAACGAAGAATCTCTCATTTATCAAGCCTCTTTTTTTATTTTCATTGACTGGTAAAGAGGCCTAAACTTCATAACTTCATCTTTTCGTGTATGTAATCACTCACATCCACGATAAACTTTTTGACAGAACGAAGAGAAGTCTCTGTTTCATTCGACCGTTTTGCATTTGTCTTACTGAACGCATTTACGGCTGAACGCATGGACCAAATTCAATAAAATTTTGAATGGATCTGCCTTTAAGGAATTCCCACCATGTATGTGTACGGATTTTCGTAATTTGCTTGCATTTAAAGGATATTTAGAAGGAAAAGGATATTTAGATGATAGCCCTTGAGCTTCCATATTCATCTGCTGGTTGAGCCTTGAAGTTATCATTTATAAGAATTACACTTTTTTAAAAGAGAAACAAATAATTTTTAATATTTTTATAAAGTGGGCCTATAATAACAAGTGATTATTAAGTAAATGGTCAAATTTCATTAATAATGTTCTGTAAATATTCAGTCACCAGACATGTTAAAATGTAATCAATCAGCTGTCTGGAAAATAGAAATGCGGTCTTGGCGATGTGATATGGAGTGACTTATTGTGGAAAACACACATGAAATAGACTACGCAAATTGAATGAAGGGTTAGGTCCAATGATTGTGTTTTATTTTGTGATGGTGATTATCATTGAGTACATCGAGTATGTTCCTCTGTGCAAGCACCCTTATTTTTGGGCGTGAGGTCTGTCCACTGGAGCTGCTAGTTATTTTCTACCTATTTCAACAAAATTTTCATAGAATTGGAAGAAATATTTCTTGAATCATCTGATACATAATACGTCCAACCTCATTAATTTTGTACTTATTGATATTTCAATATCTTCGATTGAAGAGAAGAAGAAGAAGAAGATGATGATGATGATGATAAATTAGACAGAGTAGGAACAAATAGAAAAAAGGAGAAGAAAAACAAAGGTGGAAAAGAAAAGACATACGCCACCAAACAAACCTCGTTTACGAATGAAATAAAGCGAAAAAAAAAGATGAGACAAAACCTGAGAGATACAATATTTTTTATAGATGTATTTTTTGTGTACTTCAACTTTTGAGAGACATATAAAAATTAATAAGGAAGGCAGTAAAGTTATTCCTGATTTACGTTCATGTGTGCCAGCAACTCGGGCTATTGGGAGGAGGAGAAGAGAGAGCGTGTGTGAAGGAGAGAGATTGAAAGAGAGAGCATCTCTCTGGAATGTGCTCTGGTGCTATTTTGAATTCACTAAGAGGTGACATCGCTATTGTTTTTATTTTTGTTTTTGGGTGATTCCAGGTATGGTAGAAAGAGAAAGAGAGTGGGAGTGAGAGAGACAGTAACCCATATGATCATAAACCTTTGGCAGGGTGATAATAAATTAAAAAGCTGAGGAGCAGTCCTCTAGTGGTTGAGGCTGAGGATGCCTTGTCTCTGCAGCTTGCTTGGTTTATGGTGATACCCATAAAGCATAATCATCATAATCTCCATAATATTGGTGGCCCCTATATTGGTGGGCTCGTGTTTCACTTTCATAATCATCATAATCACATGTTGTTTTTCTTATTTTTCTTTGTTTTTTGTTCTTTTTTGACTTGTTTGTTGTTCATTGTTCTTCTCCTTTTTCATCATCATCACCACCAAGCACTTCTACACATATATTTCGTCATTGACTTCTGCTACCTCTTCTTCTTCTCATCATCCTCCTCCTTCTTGTTTTTCTCCTCTTCCTCCTCTTTCACCTTCACCATCTCCATCTCCTTCTCCTTCTTTTTCTTCTTCTTCTTCTTCTTCTTCTTCTTCTTCTTCTTCTCCTTCTCGTCATCCTCCTCCTCCTTCTCCATCTTCTTCCTATTTTTCTCCTCTTTATCCTTCTCCACCTCATCCTCCTCCTCCTCCTCCCTCTCCACCTTCTTCTTATTTCTCTGCACCTCCTGCTCCTCTTGCTCCTTCTTATCATCCTTCTCCTTCTTCTCCTCCTACCCCTCGTCCTCCTCCTCCTTCACCTATTTCTTTTTCTCTTCCTCCTTCTTCTTCTCCTTCTTCTTTTTCTCCTTCTTCACCATCTTCTACTTCTTTCGATCCTTTTCTTCTTTTTCATCTTCTTCTAATTTTTCTTTTCTCCTGAGTCTTCACCAGGGTAAACTTTTTTGTATTGCTTACATTCTTGCACCCAGTTTGTTAGGATGAAAATTTACGTGCAATCAAAAATTCAAGTGACAGCTGATTTAAATTCTGTGGTGATAGTATAAGAGTTAGGGGTGTCATGGATAGCATTAAATTTATGGCGCCTCTCATTTTGAACGCGTCTTCTAGATTTTCCTCTAATGAGGTGAATCAATGTATGTGAGAAATAAGACGTAAGCGTATATCAAGCCTGAATCCTTAAATTTTATTTTAAATAAAAAATGACCTGAACCTACAACTCGTTTACTTTATTTGAATAGATTGGTAATTTGAATTTTTCAAGCATACCACTGCATTCCAGTCTAAGGTTGAGTTAAGAATGAACGAATTTTGTCTAGACTTTGTCATTTTATGTAAATACGTCACTTGGAATCTTCTTTAGTTAATTAATATCATTTGCTGTACATTTGGTACCTATGCGACGGTAATAATGCTATTTTAAACTCATTTAAAATTACATAATCAAAGCAAGTTTTCAGTACATATCTCAGCATCTTCCATAAATTTCCTGGAAATCTCAGTCTCGTTTCGAACCTGCCAGTGGAGAGATATGGGAGCAAATTTGGGGATTGCCTCTTCACGAATAAAGTGACGGAAATATAGAACTATATATTCACTATTGTTCCCCTATTCTTTCCCTGTGTCTTTTGAAGAGGGTTGAAAATGGACGACAGAAGGGAATCCGAGAAATCCGAAAAATTAAATTACTTTTCAAATGAAAATATTAATCATATTGTTAGTAGCCTAATGACAATATTTCTGATGAACGCAGAGATAAAACCAAAAAAAGAATCAATAGCCTAAAGTTATAAAACAACAGATACTCCAATTTCAATTCCATTAAATACCGAATAAAAACGGAACCCATAATAAAAAATATCCATGATACCCGAAATACAAATAAAAACTAAACCCATAAAGAACCTTAAAGTCACATAAAACAAAAACTCCAACTAGACCATTCAAGGCGGCGTAGAAGCCCCAATTTCTCCTTCTCACCTTTTTAATACAAATTCCTGTTTCAAGCACGATTTCGACTTACGTCAAGGAACGACAATGTATCTTTCGTGTAGTTGGAACCTTATGGAGCAAACGTATGAAGCAAGTTTTCAATACATATCTCAGTGTCTACAATAAATTTCCTGTAAATCTCAGTCTCGTTTCGAACCTGCCAGTGGAGAGATAAGGGAGCAAATTTGGGAATTGCCTCTTCACGAATAAAGTGACGGAAATATAGAATCCCCCAATCCACTATTGTTCCCCTATTCTTCCCCTGTGTCTTTTGAAGAGGGTTGAGAATGGACGACAGAAGGGAATCCGAGAAATCCTGCATCTCCAAGCTTAGAGAAGCACCGTTAAAAGAGATTTATTTCAGACCCGGCTGTCAGAGAATTTTTTTATTACGTATTTTATAGTTATCCACCAGCGCTCGTCCTTCTATTATTTTTATCTTTTTTATTTATTTCTTGGAATTGGAATGGTTTCTATATTTTACTGAATTCCGGAATACCAATGCGATCGAGTTAGTTGTTTATCTTTGTTTGAGCGAGTTAAAAGGCTTAAAAATAACAATAAAGAGCGTAAAACTTAATTAACCAGATTATGTGATTATCTGGATAGTTTAAGATAGATGTTTCCACATATATTTTCACTTATTATTTTGAAATAAAAATTTTGACATGTGAAATCATATTTGGTGTTTCTTTTAGCTCAGTTTTCTATTAGAAATTCTGTGAAATTAAAAGGTTGTAGATGTTTGGAGTGACAAAGTTTGTTTTTTGATGAACCTGATATGCGTTATTCTACCATGTAAAGCTTATATAAATATTTTAAGAAGCACTTATACATTTAGCCAATCTGCTATGGTAGTCAGATTTCAGGGGCAACGAATGTGCAAAAAAATCACGTCTCTTTAATTCTATTTCAATCCTTATTAGAACCACTAAGAAGTTGGGGAAAAAGTTAAAATGATCGAATGCTTACCTTGAAGTCTATGAATGCTGTCCATTCTGTATGGACGATATTAGTGATCCAATGATCATGAGAAACATGCCATGGTAAGTGTTTTTCCACCTTGACGTCTATAGTTCACGCTACAAAATTAGGCGGCTTTGGAAAATGCGGTGTTGCCAGGTATGGGATCATGCAGCAGCTTATAGTAGAGAATCATCAACTTCAATGCACGAATTGACAACACTGCTCGCACCAAGTTGCCCAGCCTACAATTCTGATGCTATCATTCATGTCTATAGGTTGTCACCGCAGTCAGTTGTTATTAATGCTAGACAGCAATTTCTTTAGAGCCGCCTAATTTCGTGGCGTGAAGTACACTCTCGATTATAATATTGATTCTGTATGCCCTTTTCATACAGTCTGGGAGTTTCATAATTACACATTTTTTAGCCTATTTCCAAACAGCCAACTTCAAGAGGCCTCCAAAACGATGGTCAATCTTGTGTTTTCTTATCCAAAGGAATCTTGGATATTTCTCAATTTTGAAGAGCTTGAAGCAGTTCTCCCTCTTGATTTCTAGTGAAGAACACTTATCCTTACTTTTCAAAAGTCATTAACTCTAAACTTTGTATGAAGATATAAAAGCTTGAAACTAAAGCCTTATGTCCGTATTCATGAACGTTCCTTCAGTGTATCTTGTCTTGAAGGACATTCTCATTAAAATACATCATATTTCAAGACTCCCTCCTGTCAATAGTCACTGAGCGCCATATTTAAAAACGTTCCGCGAAGGGATCTTGACTCGAGGGGCTCTTGAAACGTAAAGTATATATATAGGAGTCCGTCGAGTCAGAAGACACTGAGAATTGTGAATTTCAGAAATACGTACAGAACGTTCAGAAATACGACTCTAAAGTAACGCTCATAGATACAGCCCTAACACTCATAAGACGAACTGAATATACTGGAAGTTTAAAATAAATAGTTTGAAATTCCCTCGAAGCACAGTACCCCACACAAATACGAAAGAAATAGTTTTAGTATCACCTTTCAATAGACAAACCATTAGTCTAAACTAGACTGCCCATAGTCTAAACTGGACTGCCCAATGTCCAATGCTTTCAGTGATGGCTAAACAAAGCTTTACTGTCCTTGGGGTGTTGGGAGGGGTGTACTTTATGAAGGCTTACTAAGGACTTCGACAATCCATTGTCACTGAGTGGATACTGATTTATTTTTTCAAAATGGTGCAAAGATTTTCGAAAAAAGGGCAACAGTTGGTGTCCCCAAAAACCCATAAATCGTACGATCACAATGCGTCAGCAGTTTAAACTTTCTTGGAAATGTGAAGAATAGCACACACAACTAGTTGGGTGTTCTTTCTTTGCGTATTCATTGACGTTTATCTCTTGAGTATCAATCACTTTGAGATTTTGTGTGTGTGTGTGTATGTGTGTGTTCGTAAGTGTAAGTATATTGGGGCCGGAAGGTATAAAATACACAGTCAAAATTCTGGGTGATTTTCTTGCTTTGAATAGTGCATGAGAGGATTTTGAAAAATGGGGAGGGGGAGAAGAAATAGAAGAACAGCGAATGAGAGAAATTGAAGGGGAGGGGCAAAAGTATCATTAATAAGGTGCAGAACGAATGGAGAAGTCCAAACAATGGATAAAGTGTGGGGAGACTTGTGGAGAGAATAAATTTATCTAAACAAAAAAGAGATGACGAAGTTTTTTCTGATGATGCCCACTTTAGTCTGAGACTTGTGCGTGGGTGATGAGGTGAATTATGATAAGACAATGAATGATAATCAAACCTGCTACCGTTGAGGAGTGGCAGTCGATTGAAGCTAGGCGTCTTAACCAACTTTTTATAGTGTACAAGAGTTTCTTTCACATCAAAATTAAGCCTCACCTCAACTAATTTATTGATATTGTAGCGAGTCTGAATTGGAGTTAATAGATAGAAAGAAGGACAGTGGTTCTCGGTGTTATCTGCTATGTAAATATTTACTTTTAAGCAATTAATTACACTTCTTTTGATACTTTTATAGTGTTTACTTGGTAATTAGTAGAATGTTCTATTTGTTTGATTAGAGATTAATGGAGTCTTATCGAATATTGTAGAAAGTTCCAATTTCCTTGATTTATTTATTCAGAAGATGATAGAAAAATGTAGAAATTGCTCGATTGTTGACAAATCTATTTAAGCCGAACGCATTTGTAAATTAGTCAGTTGTCTTTGAAATTTCGTTGTGATAAACAAGTTGTGACAGTTCTATATATACGTGTCTATATTGTGATAATTCTTTCTCTGTGCCTTTGTTAGTGACAATTCTTTTTCCTGCTTAATTCATACCAGTGAACTACTAAATAGTGTTTATTGTATTACGGACTAGTGCTAAGTAAGTTAATTGTTCTTTTTTTCGACGTTTCTTTTTGAATATTATTGGACAGTTTATTGTACAGTTATTATTTAATATTAGATCGGCCTTTTGACATTTAGAGATTGATTTTTGTACAGTCTATTGAAAACTCATTATCAGTTGAACATTATTGTGTTATCTGTTCTTAATTGCTTATTTTTCTGTAAGACATTACTGAACAGTGAGTGTTGTGATTATTTGTGTAAATAAAGTGCGAGTGATAAATTCAAGTGTTGCCAGCGTTATTTGAGACATAGAACCCGTAACAATATAATTTTAGTAATTTTGGTATCTAGTGTATAATTGTTGATCTGACTTGTCTTATACTCCTTAACTGGAGTCTCCAAGACGTAATCTACAAAAAAAAAAAAACTACACCATAAATGTTCATATTTTATTGTCTCAAGCAAAATGGTTTTAATTAATTTTGTTCGATACTTATTTGTGTTATATAAATTGTCACTGTACAGAATGCTGTATAATTGTATGCTGTTTAGCAGAAATAAATTTTCATTCTATTCTATTCGGAATTTCGAAGAAACCAATTTGTTATTCATTTTTAAACCGAAAAGACAGCAGAAATCTTTATTTATATTCTTTATCTTATATTCTTAGAGCTTGATTTATTTATTATGATTGTAGAACCTTCCATGATAAGTTTATTGAAAAACATCAACAAGTAATATTCCTATTATTATCAATCTATAGTAATTTTTGATAACCTCTTTATAAGAATCAATAAGTTTTTTCTACAATAAACGATTTATTTAGGATGTTTGAACAGTCGAACATCCAATACTGCTTAATAATAACCATTCATGCTCGGAGCAGTGTGAATACCACCATTTTACAGCATAATCAATTATGCTTGATTTTGCGATGGTGATTATCATAGAGTATTGAATGCTGCACGGTGCAAGCATTTTTAGATTTAAATATGAAAAGACAGTTCTATAGAATAAAGATTTGAAGTTTGTACTTATTTCTATTTTATATACTCAGGTTGTCTGATAAGTCTTAGGTTTTAGTTTCAAGTTTTTAAATCTTCCAGTGGCGAATGGAGATTAATTTTTTTGGGTGGAGGGGTGGTTCTAAGACCAATAATAACAAGAATGTTTGTCCTTGTTTTAGAATATTTCATCAGATAATTTTACAAATTCAAGTGTTATGTGACGCCAGATTCTTGGAATATTATTATTTTTAAATGGTTAAAGCAAATTGAATATTTGTCAACACATAATTAATGAAAAAGGAAAAGTCTATTTTACCTAATTTAATTTAATTCAAGGGGGGGGGGAGCTCTCTGGGTAGCTCCCTTATATGCCCCTGAAATCTTCATATTTATTGAGTCCTCAAACTAGGAAAGTTTGAGAAGATTTTATTGTTATAGACTAGGAAAATTAATGTTTTCTGTAATAAACCAATACAACGGAATATCCAAGGACCGGACGAATTTACATGAAATAATAATTATTATTATGAGTTGTTCTGATAGGCATGTGCGCCATATAAATTCTTCAGCATGACATGTTTACCGATTCACAAACAAATAAGCATTAGCCGTTCTTGATATGAGTTTTTTCTTCTTCTTGTTCAACAGATCTCGTAGTATATATCTTGCCTCAATATCTACTCACTGTAATCAATTTGACGATTTATAATAATTTAAAAAAATATTTCAACACAATCAAAAATGATATCGTCAACGCTTGCACTGTAAAAATGAAGTGGATAATTCAGCGAAGCACCAACCTTCATTTTGTTCTCCAAATTTTTTTTGTATTCGAAGTGAACCAGCTGTGCAATGTTTTGATTTTCACAAACTAAAACTAATCTAGAGCCTCTAGTAGCGATCTGTTTTACATCATATTTATTTTTATTGTCGATCCTCAAACTCCAAAGTCAATAGCGATCTCAGTTGGACTATGAAGAACAATAGGCCTATACCCAGCTTCAAGAGTCTGTAATGTTCCTTTTAAGAGCTATAAACGAAGTTTCAAGAGTATTGAACCTTCCTTTTAAGCGCTAGAGCACGGACGGACGGACAACGGCACTATTTAAAATTCAATAAGGCTTTGTCGGGCACAAGATGCTTACTGAAATATCACACTCACTTTTCCAGCAGTCACAATATTATCATCCAGTATCGGGTGTGGAATCAATTTTGTGCAGGGCTGAGTGCAAACAAGCAAACAGCGCACTCTTTTCATCACACACCATTAACCGAGTAGTAGCGTGTCGGTAGGGAAAGGAGAGGGGAGAGCACCCTCTTCCCCTCTTCTATTTATTGTGATTTGGCGCATCTGTATTTGATCCGACCCCGCTTTACGTTCATTAACCATATTTCATTTGATGTTTGTCACCACAGAGCGTGCGTGCGTGCGTAGGGTGGCCCCTTCATCCCCCTGTCATGATCTTTTAATTCTTTCAAAATCTCCGCACTGCTGTCCCTTAATCCGTTCCACCCTCTATAGTCACCCACTCTTTTTTATCTGTATCCTGTCTCTCTCATAACCACTGAATCTTCAATGAGTAACATTTCCATGCGGTACACAAATTCTATCAATTTCTAGAAAGCTTTTTCATTTTGTATAATTTTGTTTTTGATTGGCAATAAAATATTTCTTTTTTTCTTTCTTTCTTTCTTCTACTCCACAATTATTTATTTTCTATTAATAACTAATTTTTTATTGATTTTATTAATTATTTCTTCTACTCCATAATAATCAATAGATTAAGCCTGAATCACTATTGTTGCAATCACTCAAGTTAAAAATTGCGATGCTCATAATTGCTATAGTTCATGTCACCAAATTAGCAATTGCAATTAGTAAAATTGGCATTTGCAATTAGAAAAATTGTTAATCGGAATAATTATCAATTATATTGTCTGTACCGTTTCATATGCAGATAAGGTTTTAGGACTAGCAATACCATAGACTGAGGAAAGATGAGCTCCTTTCTTGGTCATAATATGGATTTCTGTTGTCTCCGAAACACAAAATGATAATTACTGTGGTATGGTCACCAGTTCATTACAGTCAAACAACAACACCAGTGCTGCCATGATTAAAACTTCTAACTGGGCTGTTCAATGTTTGAGTTTTTTTCATTTCTATTTCCTTAAACGTTGATATTACGTCTCTATCTTGAAATGCTTGGAATTTCATAGTTCTTTTCGAATATTGCTATATTTTTTGATTAATTTTGCTCATATCACGAAAATAATTATTTTAAATAATTACTAGTAAATAAAACTGTAATAAATAGCTGATTCAGACAATTGATTGATTTATAGATAGCCGTTTAAAGTTTTGAGTTTTTTAGTTATATTTTTTCTCTTTTCTCTATTTTCATGAACGTTTGAATTATGTTCCTCCCTTGAAATACTTGAAATTTCTTCCTTCTTTTCGAATAATCCACTATTAATTTTTCTCATATCACAATCATCTACAAATAATTACTAGCAAATAAAACTGTAATAAGTCCCTGAATTAGATTTGATTATAAATAGGCTACATAAGAATGTAGTGTTTTCCATCAATTAAAATTATAGATAGAACCCAACGGATACGCAAGCGCCAGAAATCAAGCACTGAAGCTGAAGGGACACACATATAGTAGATAGTAGGGAAATGCTACTGCCTTAAATTTACGAGATTAAAGGAATGCAAGAGATAGTCCACACGAAAGTGAAAAAAGAGAGAGAATGAGAGCGAGTGAGAGAGTGCATGAGAGAGAGAGAGAGAATGAGTTATTGAGGGAGAAAGAAAAACACTATGAGAGAGTAAAGTGCTAGAGAACGATTCTCGTTCAGGGGTATCCCCTTTTTTGGAATTCTTTCCATTGCTGGATTCTCTAAAACCTGTACGCATGTCCGTTTACATTATGCTGGACAACCCACCCCCTCTTTTACTGTGAACCTCCCCCTCCTCCAATCAACCGCTCTCAGAATCCAGCATACAAAATCCCCACGAGAGATAGACTTGACAAATGACAATAGCATCATTATCATCAACATCATCATCAGTGACAGAAACAGCATCATTGCAATCATTACTATTATCACTAGCGCCCTTCGTTCACTTAACTGTCAGGTACTGGCGCAAAAAGAAACCCAGGCTTGGTGACGTGACGCAGAGTGACGTTTTGTGAATCACAGAAATGAATTGAACCTTACTATAGGCAAGTACTTCACTCCCAGGAACTGATTTATGGTGAATTATATTTATTTTTTAATTATTACAGGTGTGTTCCATATAGAGAACTAGATATATAGGCCATGGCTCACTCGAAGCGGTTCAATACATTCATGTTTGGAATAAATAAATAAAAAATTACATTGTAAATAACAGCCCAAATAGATGAAGCTACTTGTTTCTTATACCTGAAGATATAGAGTAGAAAACAATCAGTCGTTAAGTCATTTGTGATAGGCCCTGAATTATTCAGGTGCGACCTGATAACTCTGACACCAGACCTGAGCCAGCCAGGTCACACGATATTATTATTCGTTAGAGTAAAAAACAGAAGAATTTATTCAAGAATAATTGCCTAATAATAAACAATTTTTGGTTTTTATACTAAGATATCTTTTTACAACTAACATAAGTAATGAAGCAGTAACTTACTTGACATGGGCATATCTCTACAACTACAATCATGATTATTTCACATCAGATTCCACTTGAAATAGGCTAATAATTACCCACAGTGCTGTCCTATAACTAGAGGTATAGTTACAATTAATTCATTGAGTTTATCAAGCTTACCAGAAAGCAGAAATTAGTTAGGACTTGATCAGCTATACAAATTTTCACCAACCTGCAAAAGAGAAGGAAAAAACGTTAAATGATGTTTCAAACATTATCATGTGAGGATATTGAATATCTGAATATTTAAATACAGAATACAAATAGACTAATGAGGCAATCTAATCAATTGAAGTTATTGAAACCAATCTAAACAATAGATCTTAGAGTATTGAGTCTCAAATACAGCAATAATAAATTCAAAATAAAACAATAAACAAGAAACCAAGAGAAAAATATGTAATCATGAGACGTAGCACAGCCTTGATTCTACGTGGACAAAAATCAATTATTCACAATGAAATTATTATAAAGAATTAGAGTAATTAAAACTTATGAATTGATAGATTTTTTATTTAAAAATACTTGTTAATCACTATTGATTATTACTTCTGATACAGTATGCGTGAAAATTTTATCAAAGTAATTTTTTTTAATTGAATTTGTTAGAAAATTAGCTTATATATTTTAAATTATATTAAAGAAATTGTAACCGTATACTTGTATGCTGTGTTGTAGAAATTAATTCTAAATCCATTCTATTCTAAGTGATATTTATTTATAAACATATTCAAATACATTTATATTACATACATGCTTTGATATAAGCAGTGTAATATACATCAAATCCCACAAATAATTATTATGAAAATGTTGTGTCAGATAGGTAGATTAGAAATATTGGAAAGAACTATGCTATACAATATTCGTGTATCTGGAATCTGTAATAATCTATATCATGTAGATAATGTAAATCACGTAAATCATGTAAATAACGAATATCATGTAAATCATATAAAACATGTAGATCATGTAAGCCTTGTAAATCATGAGTAATTCATGTAATCTTCTCTGTTGTCTAAAGTGATTACTCGGATTTGTTATCCAACAAAACCAATCACTTGTTTTTTTTTAAATTCTTTTGAGTTCTCTTGGGCAGACAGACAATGAAGAAGAAGAATAAGAAGACGTTTTTAATTGTGAATCCTTACTGGCTCTATTGAGATGGAAGGCCGAAACAAAAGGCACGCTTTACAAAGCTGTTCTACACAATAATAATAATATTTCCATTACAACAGACTCCACATAATAACAGAGACTGCCTATTGTTTAGGTGATCGAGTAGTACCTCCTTTTCATCGTTGTCTTCTTCTTTTATGTTTCTTCTTCTTCTCTTTCTTCTTGTCCTTCTTCTCCACCTACTCCCCCTCCTAATCTTTCTCCTCCTCATCCACTTCTTCTTCCTCCTCTTCCCTCCCTCATTTTTTCTCTATACTTTTCTCCTATCCTATAGGCCTACTGCTCCTTTTCTTCGTCTCCTTTTTATTTTATTCTCCCAATTTTACTAACTTTTCTCTTATACTCCTTCTTCATCTTCCTCTCCTTCCTTTAATCATATTCCTTATCATAATCATCTTCTCCTTGTTTCATTTCATCTTGCTATTCATTTTCATATTTTCTTATGTTTTATTTTCCCATTCTTCTTCCTTTTGTCTTTTCCATCTTCATTTCTTCTCCTTTTTCTTCATCATTATCTTTTTATTTTTCTCTATCATCTTCTCCTATTTTTACTACATTTCTTCTTTCTCTCATCTTTTTTATCTTATCTTCTATTTCTATTCCTTTTTTCTTCTTGTACTTCCTCATTTTCTTCTTCTCCTACTACTATTATTCTTATTCAACTACGTCATTTTAATTCATTTCTACTTTTACATCTTCTTTCTACTACTCCCCTTCTCTTTGGGCTCTTTCAATATCATCTACTTCCCCTTCTCTTCTTCCCTTCATCTCTTCTTCTCTTCTACATTTCTCTTTAAACTTCTTTTCAAATATTTTTTCAATATGTAATTCTTCTTCTTTCTGGTTTTTTCTTCTATTTCTTCTCCTTGACTCCTAGTTCTTCTCCCGCTACTTCTCTCCAACTCATCCATTGCATTATTCTTTTTCTCCTCCTCCTCCTTCTTTTTATTCTTCTTCTTCTTCTTCTCCCCCACCATCATCTTATTTATATCCTTCTCATTGTATTGTGATATAGCAAGAAAGATGATGAGCTCTATTGTTTCAAGACCCGATTCTCTAGTAATTAAGTGGACAGAGTGTTATGTACAGTTAGGTTAGTGTTATGAAATTGATAGGTAAAACCTATCATGAGGTTGACCCTAATTAGTTGGTCATGGTAATAAGAGTTCATTAACTAGTCGAGCTTTTGACACAGCTTTTGTATTTCTCAAGATTGGATTTTCACTGCGGATAAGAAGCTTCTTACTTCTATTTCGCGTATTTATTTAACAAATAAAATTCCGCAGAATCCATATTTCAATTAAGAGATTCTTGAGGGCAAAATTCACAAAAATTTTCTAAACTTCTTTTAGAGTCAGATTTAATTTCAATCCTCAAGAACTCTGGGTCTTGTTCGGGTGAATAGTCCTTTCTTATACAGAATAAATTAAAAATTTCTGAATTAAAAAACGACAAATCAAAGTTTTTCCTTGTTAACAGATACAACGGAGTAATTAAGGACCCCACGAATTTACATAAATAATTATTGTTATTATCATCAGTTGAACTGATGCCTATCCACTATTCAACTTCTTTTATTTATATAAATACTAGCTGGCCCGATGCGCGTTGCTGCGTTCTCATAAAAAGTTCTTGATTTTATTATTTGTCACCTCCCACTGAGGTTACATTTCAAATTTCAAACTTCTAGGACTATTAGGGAAGTAGTTAGTCCTAGGGCTCTTCCAGCTGATCAGAGAGGCCTCCTTCGTTGTTTTCTTACACAGTAAGACCTTACTCACCACCTCTCAATGAACATTTCAAATTTAAACCTTCCACGACTATTAGGGTGGAAGCTAGGTGTTTTATTTTATTATTCGCCACCTCCTACTGAGAATACATTTCAAATTTCTAGCTGCATTGGTTAACAGATGTCATCAACCCGGCATAACTACATTTCATCATACTCAGTCATATATGTTTCCTACATACTGCAAGGCTCCGACAAGGTATCCTACATGCAAAGTTTTTGCGTTCCAGACAGCGTAAATAACGCCGCTAAGGGGCCTGCCATATGATTAAAAACTGTTGACTTCTATCAGCTGTTCCTTTAAGCTGTTTGGCCGGCAAGTTCAGTAGGTTAGGTAAATGATGATTTGCAAAACACACAAACAGCTTGTCCATCGAAACAGCGTGTACAACAGATCGAAAAATTTCAAATTATTTTCCATATGATTAAAAGATCCCAGTAAGCTAGCTAGCCATGTACCCGTGCTTTGTATAGGCAAAACTTTAACCCCCTAAAAACACCCCTAAAATTGCGAATTTTGAAAAATCCTTTCTTATTGCACGGTGAAATCCTATAAGGATTGTTCATACGAAATGTCAAGTTCATAGGCCTAGTAGTTTTGGCTCTGCGTTGATGAGTGAGTCAGGGTATCATCCTTTTATAGATAGAAGATCTTATGCTTCCCGATTCTCAAAAAATGCACACAGGCAGTTCTTGAAAAGAGTTCTGTTTGTTTTTTTTTGGTTCAACAGATCTCATAATTATATCATGCATCAATATTTCCTCTCTGGTTTTTACAGTTCGCTGATTCAAAATTTAAGAAGAGTTCTCAATACAATCAAACATGAAAACACCCACACTTTGTACTGTGAAAATAAAGTGAATTATTTGACTATACAGCAATATTTGTAATAATCTTCAATTTTTTGGTATTCGAAATGAACCAGCTTTGCAATTTGTTGTTCTTTAAAGTTTGTTCAATGCTTTTGTTGGCCAAAACTAGCCTTAAATTTTAGATCTAATAGTGTAGAACTGTTTTACAACTTAATTAGTTTTAAATTTGACCCTCAAACACAAAATCAATACCGATTTCGCTTGGACTATGAGGAAGCTATGTATCAAGTTTCAAGAGTATGGAATCTTCCTTTCAAGCACTACAAACCCGTCAGGGCACAGGCGGACAACGGCACGATTTTAACGACGCCCTGACGGGTTTACAGAATTAGAAATGCATTACATGCATTAAATCCGAATTAGAAATGCATTACAAGACAAAGTCCTGATGAAAATGCATTAAATCCGAATTAGAAATGCATTACAAGACAAAGTCCTGATGAAAATGCATTAAATCCGAATTAGAAATGCATTACAAGACAAAGTCCTGATGAAAAATTAGAAAATTCCTATTGAATTGTTATTGATTTAGAAGGCTTCTCAGTTAAGAAGGCGAGTGAAACCACTCTTCCAGAGTAAATGTGAGCTGAATAGTTGGTTTTGCAGTGAATGAAAATATCAACCAAAGTTGCAGCTGTTGGAATGGGCCTAAAGCCACAAATCCCTTATGAATGGTAGCCAGGCTTTCAACACTTGCATCCGAAGAGAAGGATTAGAGAAAGAAAGAGAATGTAGAGAGAAAGAGCGACAAAGAACCAAGAGAAAGATGGTCAAGGAGTTTACGAGAATAAGCGGTATAAGGTTAAAGTTGATGTGAGATAAATAAAACAGTAAGTTTGAATTATTGTTATAGATTGGTAAAAGGTGTAGTCGGGATAGTTATAAAAGTAATAAGTTTAGAGAGTAAAAAGTTTAAAACTTTTTAAAAAAGGATTCGTGAGTCGTGGATCGAGTCATAGAGGCCAAATATTGAGTTTATAAAATAATTTAAGCAATAAAAGAATAGGAGAATGTGGAAGTTGAAATAAAATTATTTAAAAATGAGAGTCAAAGAATAACAATTTGGACTTTTGATAACAGAAAAATCAAGGAGTTTGACAAGAAGTTAAGAGTAGTAAAAGTTATAGGCCTACTGTTAGAGAAAACCAACTTACAAACTCCTTAAAATAAAGATTCATGTAGAAAATCAACCTAAAAATTTAACATAGTGGCTAGGAATTTGAAAAGATATGACAAAAAGCAAGCTCATAAGAACTAATAAATAAACAATACAGAATATACTAAATATTTGAAATGAAGAGTTTAGTTAAATATTAACCTAAACCGTTAACATGATTAACCAAGTAAAAGGTTAATTTGAAATGTCAATATAGTAATTGAATGTTTTTCAAAATTGAAGAGAAACAGTCGTATGGGATCTATTTAATAAAAAAAAACTAACAGAATATTTGGAATGCAAAAAAATATTAAAAAATGACAAAAAAACATGATAAGAACCTCTCAATGAACAAAACAGAATATTCAAAATGAAGAGCCTATCTGAATATAAGCCTAAATCGTTACCATATAGTGGTTAAAAAGTTAAACCATGGTGATTAAAAAGTGGTGTATTGGAAAAAATTGGTTAAATCGTAATAGTTATTTCAATTTTTTTTCAAGAATAATCGAGCAAAACGAGAAGCAAGCCCACTTAAGGCCTTTAGGGAAGTGATACCCGTAAGGGCAGGTATCTGTTCAATCAGATTAGGTAAGCAACGCTCCCCTGGGCCGTCTCTATAAGAGTGACCGATTGGGTTGGTCAGCAAAAAAGACTATTCTCTGCTGTAAAATCACTTTCCGGTGGTTCAAAACCCACCTAAAATTGTAGGTCTACCATGTTTCCAATAACATGGCTCAAGGGACGAGGTGAAACAACTCGTAAGGGTCTCCCCAGCAATAAAAGCCATACGCATTTAAGGCCTACAAAACAAACTTTCAAAAATATTCAAAATGGAAAAAGCAACTTAAAAATTAACCTAAACCGTTACTTCCGGTGGTTAAAGATCAAGAATTCTCAAAACGTTACGACAAAATAACACCAAAGCCTACTTGATTTTTGAGAGTGGAAGAAAAAAATGCAGACGTTAACAAGGAAAATATGAATAAAAGATTCAAAAGTGAAAGATGAAAAATAGAGAGGAGAATGAAATAAAAGATGAAAAAACACGGAGAGTTGTCTCATGACATACAGGTTGATTGGGGACAGGTGGGTGGAGGATAAGTGGAGGAGTAAGAGGAGGAGGAGGAAGAGGAGGAGGTGAAGAGAAAAATGATAATGTGAATGAAAAAAAGTACAAATAAAAATTCATAACGTCTTCTCGAGTCTTCCATAATATCTGTTGGCATTGGTTTAGGTACGAATGAAAATTGTGTAGTTTCATATTCTTATCAAGAACAAAAAAAAAGTGGTATACGATTTTGGACGGTTTTTATAAACGTTTAATCGTTAGGATGAGTGAGAGAAAAAGAAGGAGAAGAAAAATGCTAGAGAGAGAGAGTGAGTGAGAAAGAGCGAGTGTGAGGGAGGAGAGAGGTGTCCCATGACCGTACACAGGCGCCAAGCTCAATGTTCGTATAATTTATTGCATTAAAAAGACGAAAAAATGTATATTAGATGTTTATGTTGGTAGAATGGCTATAAAATACCTGGGAATGCGTATTCGACAAGAAGAAAATAAGAAGAAGAAGACGTAGAATCAGAAGAAGATGATGAGGAAGAAGGAAAGAAGGTGGAGGAGGGTGAAGAAGAAGGAGGGAAACGAGGAGAGAATAAATTTGTGCTTTAGGAATTCGTAAATGTGTGTATATAGTAGTGGACTGAAAAGGACAGAAATGAGACTTATGGAAACGAGGGTTGGTTAGAATTCAAAGGTAAGAAGGTAAGAATAGTGTGAGAGAGAGAGAGAGAGAGAGAGAGAGAAAGAGAGAGAGAGTGAGAGAGAGAGAGTGAGATAGAGGAAAAGAGAAAAGAGTAGGTAGGATTGAATGGAGAAGTTCAAATACTGAATATTAAAAGTAATGTAGAGAAATTGTGGACATAAAAACTAGGTACAGAGGAGGGAGAAATTAAATATATTCTGATGTTGTAGAAGTAGTTAAGAAATGTATAAGACAAATTAAATTAATAAATAAAAGAATAACTGAAAATAAATAAAACAATTGAAAGAAACGGGAAAGTGAAAAAACTTGTTGGAGAGGAGACTACGATTATTTATAATTATTTACTTTTATTATTTAATTATTTATTAATAGCTTATGAGTTTTATAGAAATAGTGAACGATTGTATATAATAAAGTAGTAGGAGGAGGCTGAAAAAGAATGATGAGGCAGGATAAACAGAGATAAAGCTAGGGATAGAAAAGGAAACGATCAGTTGGCAATTTTTGTTTAAATGCAGTTTGAGTACAGACGTTTATCATTGACGCGAAAACATGCTATTTTAATTTTTTTCTTTGACTCTACTTGTCATTCAATAATTTATTCCTGGATTTCTTGTTCCATGATGAACTGCGTTGTTAATATTAACTTCTCATGTGAAATTTAACGACTTGCAGTCAAATTTGACTGCAAGTCGTTAAATTTCACATGAGAAGTTAATAATTTATTAACAAGAAAATCTCACTACATTTTGCACAAGATTTTAAAAATAGCTTTCCAACATTCAAATTTCTACTTTTCAATTCCAAAAAATTTTGAGTGCGATTGTTTGTAATGTATTTATAATTATCTAATTTGATTATTTATAATTAATTGTGAATCCTTGTTGAAGTAGTTTTGTGTAAAAAAAGACGATTGTATAAAAAAGTAGTGAAAGAAGATTGAAGAAGAATGATGAGAAAAGATAAACACAAATAAAGCAAGGAAAGAATAAAAGTTTGTCAATAGTTGTTTAAATTAATGTAGTTTTAGTACTGAAGTTCCTGATTGACGTGAAAACAAGCGGTTTTATTTATCTCTTTGGTCGATATTTTTCATACAATTGACATGAAAACCTTACAACATGGTGCATTGAGATCTTAAAATTATCTCTCCAACATGCAAGTTTATATTTTTCAACACCATCACGGCTGTTTAGATCAGTGTTTCAGACAATTAGAGAAAATTTGAACAGCTTTGTTATGTAATTGTATATTATTTTATCAAAAACTGAAAAACGATAGTCATATAGTCAAGCTTGGAGGGAATTAGCCAAAAGGCGAAAATTTTAATCCATTGCCATAATTCCAACTTTGGAAATGGCGTCCAAATGGGCAGAAATTCAACAATTCTTTTCAAAGATACAGTATGTCACTTATTAGTTTAATAAACAGGTTTCTAGCACCTTTTCATTCATATTCAGAATTTAAACTCAGGTCTTAATGTTTCTATAAAGCTACTTCAAATACCTTTCCTCATTATCTTAAATATTTGTTTGTTTAATTTGTACTATTCTCCTATATTCTTGAATCCTGCTTCATGAAAGTATTTAAATCGAGATCTAAATGGTTCTATGGCATTATAATAATACAACATATTGATGCTCTATTCTTCATTCTTGTACTATAAAATAATTTGAATTGAAATATAAATAATGCTAAAAAATACTTCAAATATTGATTCCCTACTACCCTGAATCTTTGTACGTTTTTTGTACTTGTCTGGTGTATTCTTAAATTCTGTACTATGGAAGAATTTAAAGTGAAATCTTTTAATGGTTCTATAAAGATACGTCAAATACCTTACTTCCTTATCTTAAATATTTTTTCGTTTATTTTGTACTGTTCTGCTGTATTCTTGAAACCCTCACCATGAAAGAATTTGAATTGGAATCTATATGGTTCTATTGCATTAAAATACTACAATATATTGATGCTGTAGTCTTCATTCTCGTACATAATTTGAATTTAGATATAAATGGTTCTATAGATATACTTCAAATACTTTATTCTCACTATCCTAAATATTTGTACGTTTTATTTGTAAATTTCTGCTGTATTTTTAAATTCTGTATCATAAAAGAATTTGAATTGAAATCTTTTAATAGTTCTATTAAGATACTCCAAATACCTTTCCCCCACTATCGACTATCTTTATTTTTTTTTTTGTACTGTTCTGCTGTATTCTCAAACTCAGTACCATAAAAGAACTAGAATTAAGATCTAAATGGTTCTACAAGAGTACTTCAAACACCATTCCACCACAATCCCAAACCAACCTTGCAGCCTATTGTAGTTACCCATGTTCTCAAGTAGTCAACCAACAACCCACTCCACACTGGTCCATTTTGGTTTACTTTATCAGCTGCTTCTCACACGTTCTCGCTTCTTGATTTCACAACAACAAACATTCTTGTTTGTTATAGGACGACACGGCTACTCACTGCCAAATAAATGTGGAACAAGTCTCACTACAACAAAACTACTGTTGAGTGTCTTTGAGATGCGACCAAGTGGAATCTGATAGATTCCGGAGTAGGCGGACTGTAAACAGCCACAGACAACAAAAAGTAGCCGCATCGAAAGCTTTTGAAAAGTCTAGAAAGTCTAGAATTTAGGCTTCTCGCGGTCTACCTAGAGCCTATCAAAAGCGGTATTAGCTCTCTGAGCTTCTACAAAGTATTGAGTTACTTGCTTCCTGGGCCGAAGCTCGAGACACAATGGGTACACGTCTGCAAATTTCAAGAGGAAATACATGAATGGACCAAAAGAACCTCCTAGTGGTGCGCCACGAGTTGTCAATAGTTTGCGGGCGTGGATTGGTGATCGGTAGGTGTTTTGGATGCTGTATCGATGGGAAATCACGGGATTTTGAAGGAAATGTGAAGAAGATATTTCAGTGATTACAAGGTAGAATATTATAATCAACAAAAGGGGAGACCCACAAACTATAGACATATAAACCGATATGACAGGGAATTCATGACTTGAGAAATTTATATTGAATAATAATTATTTTTATCAATTGTGCTGATAAGCATATGCACCATTCAACTTCTTTGATTTCTATAAACATCATATGTTCCCAATTCACAAAATAATGCACATCGTCAGTTCAAGGAAAAAAGTTTTTTTTCCTAATCTTGTTCAACAAATCTCATAATATATGCCTCAATATTTTCTCTCAGTTTTTTTCTCAATTTAACGATTTTAACTAACCCAAGAAAAGGTTTCAACACAATCAAAAATGACGTAAACACTTGTACTGTAAAAATTAACTTGATAATTGGGTTGAACATCAGCCTCCATAATTTCCATTTTTTTCGTAGCGTATGGACGGACGGTTGGACAACGGCTCTTTTGGGTCCTTGATAATATCGTTGAAAATGATTTTGTAAGTTTTCAATACAATAATAAAAACCTAAGGAAACATTTGTCAAGTAAGGCAAGCTGATGCCAAGGACCAAAAATAATCTGGTTACATGACTCAGCGAATCATGTGACAGCTAGAGAAAACGATGAAGCCTGATTGGTTGGTTGCATGACATAAAGTGCAGTTGAAACCAACGCTAATCGAATAATGTCAAGAAAAGGGTGAGGAAAGAGAAAGAGGAGAAGGAAGAGTGAGAAATAGAAAGAGAGAGAGAGAGAGAGAGAGAGAGTGAGTGATAAAAGGAGAGAACAAATGAAGTGTGGTTGGAAGAGGGTTTAGTGTTGTACAGAGAATTAGTGAGAATTAAATCACAAAATTCAATTAAGTTGTGCACTCACTCCAATAAGAAGAGAGTCAAAGTAAATTTGGATCATTGGTTGAAAGGGTGCTGAGAAAATTTAGTAAAGTAGTGGCTTCAATAGTAAGCAATACAATTATTATTATTATTATTATTCATTTCTTTATTTTTTATTTGTTGAAACAAGAAATAAAGTACTGTAAATGCAAAGATGCAACAAACTGAGGCACGTATTTTTAAATTTTATGATTGTTCCTTCAGTGTCATGTAGACTCGAGGTTTCTTGAAATACCTACATAACTTCATTACATTTCAAGAGTCCTTAGAGTCAAGAGAAACGGAAGGAAAGTTTATAAATAAGTTATATTCACATCGACTGTATTTTAGTTGAATGAATAAATAAATAAACACTAAAGAAAAAAATACGGCCCTCATTGTCGAAAACTGCTCTTTGCAAATTTTGACTTGGCCACATAATCCAAAACTTTAAATTTTTGAAGAAAAGCATTGATATTTTTCTCGGCGTAATAAGAACCAGCCAAAACATAATCCGTGCTAAAAAAACATGCTTCTCCAGAATGTTATCAGCTAAGCTAATCTTAACAGGTAGACCCACTGGTAGGTTGGAAGTGTGCCTTTACTAAACTGCATTGCTACAACAGTGTGTGAGGTAGGCAGGTTATCCGTATCCGAATAACTTAATATTATCAGGTCTTCTGGTCTCTGAGCCAGCTGGTAGGCCTAAGGAGGTGGTTGAGGGATGAAATTCCAGAAATTGCATCGCGATAAGGCAGACTTAATATCCACCATAATCATGGCACGGGTATAAGGTGACATCCTCTCGTTATTCTTATCCTACTTTTCCTTATCTTGTTTATCTTATTCTTGTTTTTATCTTTCTCCTTCTTCTCTTTCTTCTTCTCCTCCTTCTCCTCCTCCACCACCTCCTTCTACTTCTCCTTCTCCTTCTCCTACTCCTTCTCCTTCTCCTACTCCTTCTCCATTACCTAATTCTAATCCTCCTCCCTCTTCTCCTGCTCCTTCTCGTGCTTCTTCTTTCTATTCTCCTCCTCTCCCTCCTCCTCCCTCTAACAACATCTTTTTCTCTTCTCCTTCTGTTCTTTCTTATACTCTTTCTATGGCTCCTTCTTCTTCTTCTTCCACGCTTTTGCTTTTTCGATCCTCCAACGATGATTTCGATGGTTTTCTTTCACCTATTCCTCTTTTTGACTTCTCGTTCTTTTTCTCCTTCTTTCTCTTCCTCTGCATCTCAATGTGCTTCTCATTTTTCAATTTTTAGGCTTTCCTATTTTCTTCTTTATCATACTTTCACAATGATTCTACACTTCTTACTTCAATCACTCCATTTTCTTATCTCTATTCATCTTCTTCTCCTCCTTTTTACTTTCTCCACCATCCTTTCCTTCTCAACTCTTCCATCACTCTCCCTTCCATTGGCCCTTCTTTTTTCACCTTTTCACCTCTTCTCTTTCTTCTTTTCTCTTCTTCTTTTTGTTCTTCTACTCCTTATTCTTTCTCCTCTTCTCCTTTTTTTTCTCCTTCTTCCTTTTCTTCTCCTACTCCTTCACCTTCTTCTTCGTCTTTTTCTTCTTCTTTGCCTTCAACTATATCTCTCCTTTTCTCTGCTTTTCTCGGGTGTCACTGTAGTTATCAGTATCAGCTCCTGTGATCGTGAACCAACGATAGAAGCAGAAACATCAGCAGCAAAGAAGAAAAAGAAAAAGAAAGAGAAGAAGGAGAAGAAGTACAAGAAGAACAACAAGAAGAAGAAGAAGAACAACAACAACCTGTTCACATGCCTGGTGCAATGCAACAGCCTCTTAAGTGACAGTGGACATGAGATCTGATCATCTGTGCACATGAATGCTTGCAGTGACATAGATTGCTCTATCAATGCGAAATAATCTGAAATTTGATACTAAAGCAATCGAAACGAGAAGGCGGTAAATCAATCACTGCTTATCGGCTATAATATAATCTTCATCCGTAAATACCAGTGATTTGTCAATCTCTTTTATTTTTACTCATCCCACAGTAGTCACAACTCACCTTGCTGCTGAAGATTAAGATCAAAATACTGAGATTCCAGTTAGATACATTCCGTTTGAAGATTTTTTGTGTTTTGGCTGTTTAGCTTATCATTAATATGTGTGTCTACCAGAAACGAACAGTTCCTCAATTAACTTTAAATAAATTTGTCTATTTTGAATCAATCATCAATTTGTCTAAATTGTGTTGTGACTTGGATATTTAGCAAATCATCAACGTATGTGTCTACTCTAAATTAATCAATTCTTTAATTAATTTGTCTGTTCTAAATCAATAAATTTGTCTGAATTTTGTTGTGGCATGAATGCTTTGCATGCCATCAATATGTGTGTCTACTCTAAACTGACCAATTTTTTAATTAATTTAATCAATTTGTGTTGTCTGCCTTTGAATTTTTGAAAAATTGTGAGATATGCGGTCTATAAGGTTTCAGCTTTGGTAACACCTACCACATACTATTACAACTATTATACTGTTACATAACTATTATAATTAAAATCTACGAAAAGTAAGTTCCATACGATTCTCCAGTAACCACAACTTAAAGCACTAATAAAACTAGTTTGTGAATTATTATTATTCAATCGTCTCCTGGCGCAAATATAACGTAGCCTTAGCTACGTTACTTCTCTCTCTCTCTCTCTCTCTCTCTCTCTCTCTCTCTCTCTCTCTCTCTCTCTAAAAAGATAATAATAATAATAATAATATAATAATAAATCAACACATTTAGACACAAGGTAGACAATTGGAAAATTACAAAACAGCCGAAAGAAAAGCAATTCAGACCTAAGAGGTCGGAAGAACGCAAAAAAGCCTTTTCAGAAATGATGAAAGCCTATTGGGGTAATAAGAAAAACAAAAGGATTACATGACTGAGTATTTTGCTCATCGTCTTCCGTCTTGGGAGAATTCGTCAATTATAATAATAATAATAATAAAAATAATACTAATAATAATTATCATTATTATTTTTTTATTATTATCATTATTTATTATAATATTATGTTTTCAATAATCACTATTAATTTAGAAGTAGACTGCTGATTGGTTTATGTAATTTATTGTATCAGCCTGGTTGGGTGGTAGAGAGGACCTAAATGGACCTAAACGTGCAAGAAGGTAAATAAAGCATTCAATGAATCAATCACTCTCTATCACGCTCTTTCTTTCTCTCTCTCTCTCTCTCTCCCACTCTCTCTCATAGAATTTTAGTAGAATCACATGTACTTTGTGTAACCTTTCTTATGTAAGATCCGCAGCTCTGAACGTACATACAGCATTCCCCCTATTGCAAGTAAACTTAAATCTTCTCCACAAAAATTAATGCATTAGGTGCATATCACATTGTAAATTCTTGTTAATTTTGAGAAATAGATCATTTATTCACATGTATGTCAATTTTCCGTTTTAAATCACACTTCAATAATAAATTCATTAGACTACACCCGCACTAGTGAATAGCCTGCAATACCCTTACCACAGCTCTAATTCCCTACATAACATGCAAGCGTAAAATATAACAGCTCATAACTTGCAACCAGGCTAATTTGACATGGATGAATGTGATGCACTCTCACACCCTCTCTCTTTCTCACACTCCCTAACACTCTCTTTCTCTCTTAGTAGCTGGATCGCCTGGGGGCGTTTTAGAGCTTAACCGATCCGTAACAAAATACATGGACAGATGTTGATAACACCACTCATCAGGAAGCTGCCCCGGGTTCCTCTTACTCGCCACCCCGGCTAAGTAGGTCTATTAGCACCCAGAGGGGCGGAGCCCTCTCGAGAGAGTTACAGCCGCGTAACGTATTTGGGGCTGGCAGGACTCTGCCCGCATAAATACTTGTCTATGTTGTTCAAGTGGTTTAGAGGGGCTGCGCTTGGCCAATGAGATAGATCTTCAAAAATGGAACAGTTGGCAGTTTGCGTAATATAACAAACTCACAGCTAGAGTGACAAAACTCTGGATATGTCACTTCAAACATCAAAACACATATTCAATGAATAGGCGTAGCATTCTCTTCGAGTTTTTAAAGTTTTATGACAATGTGTTAATTAAAGTGTTTTTTGCAGTTTACATTTTTCTTGTATTTTATTTCCCTCACTTTTATCTAGTTTGTTTCATTTTTGTTTAGTATTCATTCTCGAACAAAACAGGTTTTGTAACCTTCGGAGCTATTAAAATATGTTTGTGTTATCTTAATGTTGTGTAGTGGAAATAACATTTGAATGTTAAATGGGGTAGTTTTATATAAAACATTTTATCTATTGAACCAGACACATACACAATAACATCATGTATATCTTGTAATTGTGTAAGGTATTACTCAGTAATACCTTGGAAATTAGAAATTCCCACAAGATATGTTGAAAACAATGTTGAAATTTTTTTATTTCGGATGATGCCCACATGAGTCTGGATACTAGTGCGTGGGTAATGAGGTGAATGGGTGAATGATGAGAAACATCCATGGCTAAATGAGATTCGAACCCAAGGCTGCAGGAAACGAAGACAGTCAGAATGTTATCTTATCAAAGACAAGCGCTCCGATCAACTGCGTTACCAGAGGCGCATTAAATTTATAACAAAAAATAGAAAGAAAAATACAATCAAGCATAGAAACAACAGCCACAGCCTACTAATACTTCCTTTACGAATGTCTAACTAAAAACTCAAAATTCTAGGTTGTGCCCAAGTTTGACTAGATGTTTCACTTTGAAGTAGAATTATTACTGATTCTTTAAAAATGAAATTGAGTTCATCATCTGAATATTTGGTGAGGCCTATTTGTGGGTAGAGCATTATGCGTAGGCTCTGTCCGTCTGTACACATGAATCTTCAGAGCACAAACTACAGGGGGTACAGGTACAAAGTTTTCAGGGGGTAGTAGGCACCTCATAAGGAGAAAAAATAAATTACAATTAAGTTCGTCCATCACCGCTGACCTGAGCTGAGGGGGTCACCCTTTTCACCCTATATTGGAGTTATAAGGATGTTTATGAAATTGTTTTAATCTCATGGCATGTGTTGCTATGGGAATGTAAAATAAATAGTCCAGCTGTAAAATAAACAGTTCGCAGTGCGTTTCCTTTAAATTTACCGTGAGGTAGATTAATTTTGCTTTTTTTAAATTTAACATTTAGTTTTAGAAACAGCAATAATCGAATAAACTACAGAAATTTTAGGGTATTTTGTAAAAACTCCAAACAGCTAAGCTTTATACAGCGACGGTGAAGAGAAAAAGTAAGGCACACGCTTCTGTTGCTATCTTCACGAGTG